>CAUYLG010057871.1:0-29564 GCA_963573385.1 Cacajao melanocephalus | reverse complement strand
AACCTTCGCCTCTTAGGTTTAAGTGATTTTTGTGTCTAAGCTTCCCGAGTAGCTGGGATTACAGGCGCCTGCCACCATGCCTGGCTAATTTTTGAAATTTTAGTAGAGATGGGGTTTCACCATGTTGGCCAGGCTGGTCTCGAACTCCTGACCTCAGGTGATTCACCTGCCTTGGCCTCCCAAAGTGCTGGGATTACAGGTATGAGCCACCGTGCCCAGCTGGGTCACCATTTAAATAGTACAGTCAGAGAAAGTCTTTTTGAAAAGATGGTATTTGAACAACACCCCCTCAAAAGTGAAATGGCCACAGTGGGAGCTGGGAGGAAGAACCTCTGAGCAGAAGCACAGCAAGCGCAAAGGCCCTGAGTTGAGGGTGTGCCCGGCATCCTTACAGAACAGCAAGGGGGCCACTGGGCTGGATAGAAGAGGCTAAAGGTAAAATTAGCTGGGCATGGTGATGAGCACCTGTAGTCCTAGCTACTCAGGAAACTGAGGCAGGAGGATCACTTGAGCCCAAGATTATGAGGCTGCAGTGAGCTATGATGAAGCCACTGCACTTCGGCCTGAGCAACAGAACAAGACACTGTCTCAAAAAAAAAAAAAAGAAAGAAAAAAAGAGTAAAGGTGAGAGTTGTAGGTGGTCAGGTTAGAGAGGTAATGGAGGGTGAGAGGAGGGAGTAAATTGAGTAAGGCTTTCTAAGCCATTGAGGATTTTGATTTTCAAAAATGAACAGATTAAGAGTTTAGGATAAGGATTAACAATACTTGAGTTTTAAGACAAAACATTTAGGCATCTAAGTCCTAAAAGATTATTGCAGTTATTTTTACAAAATCAGAATAATCTTCATTATTTAAAAGACAAGCATAGACAAGCATAGACACCTGTCTAGTTTCAATAGTAAAGGAGACTTAAGAAGATTTTTTTTCTAGAAACATACCCTACATGTCTTTCTCTGCTACTCTTAATAAATTATCAGCCCAGCTGTATCAAGATATCAAACAGTGGCAGGTGTTCATGTGGCCAGGACGCTTTGGCACAGCAATAAGTGAATGAAATACACAGTCCCTGACCCTCTCCCTTCCCCTTCCCCATTTAAATTCCAATAGAAAACTCTGATAGGAACCTTGTAATGACTACACTGGAAGCACAGCAGTGGTACCTGAACACCACAGGCTGCTCCTGCTTAAGCTTCCAGTTTCTTCTCAATGCCAATGAACTCTGCTAATCATGCCCTTCTAGAGTTTCTATGAGTTGGCCACATTTCTATCCCCTCAAACATGAATCAGTCATTAAAACCAGCCTTGGCCCGGGAGCAGTGGCTCACGCCTATAAATCCTAGCACTTTGGGAGGCCGAAGTGCTGGGTGGATCACTTGAGCCCAGGAGTTTGAAACCAGCCTGGGCAATGTAGTGAGACCTCATCTCTGTTTTTATAAAGAAATTAAAATGCATATTTTTTTTAAAAAACAGTCTTGGGCCTGGTGTAGTGGTTCTGGGCTCTAAATCCCAAAACTTTGGGAGGTCAAAGCAGGATGATTGCTTGAGCCCAGGAGTTCAAGACCGGCTTGGACAACATAGAGGGATTCTGCCTCTTAAAAAATAAATAAATAAAAATTTAAAAATTAGCAAGGTGGCACACGCCTGTGGTCCCAGCTACTCAGGAGGCTGAGGCAGGAGGATTGCTTGAGCCTGGGAGGTTGAGGCTGCAGTGAGCCATGATTGAGTTATTGCCTTCCAGCCTGAACCACAGAGTAAGACCCTATCTCAAAACACAAAGCAAAAGAAAACAAAAACAGGCTTGTATTTGGCCTCCAGACAAGAAAACCTATTCATCCTTTATCCCACCATTCTCTAGTTTTTGAGTTGCTGTAGAAGGCATCTCTGCTCTTCATCAAGCATCACATACTTCCACTCTAGCCTTCTGTTCTTCTCTACATATATTACGTTCTTGAAGAATCTATCAATTCCTTCTGCCTTTTATAGATAAGTCAAAAGCTATACCCTTAGCTTGCGTGAGCTAACCCTTTTTTTTCGATGTTCTGATAAACATTTCTGAGTAGATATGGGCTACTAAACTTCACATCTACTAGCACTCTTTCTGTTCCTGTATTCTAGGAATCATGTTCTTTCATTCAACAAAGTTTCAGAAAAGAAATACCGTGTGTTCCTCCCTTCCCTCATATTTCATTAGTCACTAAATTCTAACATGAAATTACCACTTTTTATTTTAGTGGCCACTATACTCTCTGAGACCCTTATCCCCTTATGCTTGGAGTAACTCAGTGGCCTCCAGTCTCTCTCTCCTTCAACCCAGTTGGAGAAACCAGGCTAAAATATCCCTTTGTTTCATCACTGTCTTTTAAGGAATACTAAATTTAAAAATACCTCGTTTTGGATAACCCCACACTTTGATCAGATCCTCAAGAGACAAAAGACAATCCAAGTTACTCAAGCCGTTTACTCCCTATTAAATGCTAGGGTTAGAACACTTTTAAGACTTCACCCACGTGGTTTTCAATGCCCTGCCCAAAGGCAGGAATCTTCCACAAATGTACCAATGGACAAAGCATCCCTGAGCTCCAAGCAGGCATTATTTGCTCATGATTTGATTAAAGTGGCTGGTCTTAGCAGCCCCTACAGCAAATTTTGTAGTTACTCCTTCAAAGAGGGGAGAGAGGTGTTTTGATCCTTTCCTTCCTTTCTTTCTTTCTTTTCTTTCTTTCTTTCTTTCTTTCTTTCTTTCTTTCTTTCTTTCTTTCTTTCTTTCTCTTTCTTTCTTTCTTCTTTCCTTCTCTCTCTCTCTTTCTCTCTCTCTCTCTCTCTCTCTCTTTGAAATGGAGTCTCACTCTGTTGCATAGGCTGGAGCGCAGTGGCATGATCTCAGCTCACTGTGACCTCCGCCTCCTGGGATCACGAGATTCTCCTGCCTTAGCCTCCTGAGTAGCTGGGATTACAGGTAACTGCCACCACACCTGCCTAAACATTTTTTGTGTTTTTAGTAGAGACAGGGTTTCACCATGTTGGCTGGTCTCAATCTCCTGACCTCAGGTGATCTGCCTGCCTGGGCTCCCAAAGTGCTTGAATTACAGGCATGAGTCACTGCACCCAGCCTCTGATCCTTTTCTTTCTTTCCCTGGAGCAAAAAGTGGATGAAATTTAATTACAAACTTTGCCTAATGTAGTTATCACTTCCACGCTTAAAATTCCATTATAAACGTCCTGTGCTGAATTTCAAATAATTTATGTACATAATCTATCCTAAAGGAAGACTGTGCATCATGACTTCCTTCCAATGAGTACAACATAGAAAGGAGAGGAACGTAACTGTACAATGAAGAAACTTGACAAACACTACTTCAGCCAGGTGATCAATGTCAATATCAACAGTCAGAAATCATGTTGATGGCATATACCCTTGATATGATGTGATAAAAATGGTGCTTTGCCTCTGTGATCTTCCTCCCAAAAATCCATATCCCCAGTATATATGTAAGAATGACATCAAACAACTTCCAACAGAGGGGTGTCTTACAACATACCTGACCAGAACACCTCAAAATTGTTAAGGTCATCAAAAATAAGGAAAGACTGAGAAACTGTGACAGAGGAGGATGAGGACACATGATGGTTAAATGTGAGATCCTGGATGGGATCCTGGAACAGAAAAAGAAATTAAGTAAAAACTAAGGAAATCTGAATAAACTAAAACTTGAATGAACAATGTATGTGTATTTTTTTTCTCAGACAGGATCTTACTCTGTCACTCAGGCTAGAGTGCGGTGGAGCTATCTCGGCTCACTGCAACCACCACCTCCCAGGCAAGTGATCCTCCCACCTCAGCATCCCGAGCAGCTGGGACTACAGACATGTACCACCATGCGTGGCTAATTTTTGTATTTTTAGTAGAGACAGGGTTTCACCACGTTGGCAAGGCTGGTCTTGAACTCTTGACCTCAGGTGATCCACCCTCCTTGGCTTCCAGAGTGCTGGGATTACACTTTTCATGAGACACTGTGCCCAGCCTCGTTTTGTTTTGTTTTGTTTTGTTTTGTTGAGATCAAGTCTCACTGCGACGTCCAGGCTAGGGTACAATGGCGTGATCTCAGCTCACTGCAACTTCCACTTCCCAGGTTCAAGTGATTCTTCTGCCTCAGCCTCCTGAGTAGCTGGGACTACAGGTGTGCACCATCGTGCCTGGCTAATGTTTGGATTTTTAGTAGAGATGGGGTTTCATCATTTTGGCTAGGCTGGTCTCGAACTCCTGACCTCAAGTGATCCATCTGCCTCAGCCTCCCAAAGTGCTGGGATTACAGGTGTGAGCCACTGTGCCTGGCCTCATTTTGGTTTTAATTACACTTCCCTTATGATTAGTGATGTTGAGCATTTTTTTCATATATCTGTTGGCCATTTGTATGTCTTCTTTTGAGAAATGTCTATTCAGGTCCTTTGTCCATTTTTTAATCAAGTTGTTTTCATGCATTTGAGTTGTTTGAGTTCCTTATATATTTAAGAGATGTTGTTAATCTCTTAATATGTACTTAACAATTAATTATAAAAATTACAACTTATGGCTGGGCACAGTGGCTCTCGCCTGTAATCCCAGCATTTGGGAGGCCGAGGTGGGCAGATCATCTGAGGTCAGGATTTCGAGACCAGCCTGGTCAACGTGGTGAAATCCCATCTCTACTAATAATACAAAAATTAACCAGGCATGGTGGTCAGTGCCTGTAATCCCAGCTACTCAGAAGCCTGAGGCAGGAGAATTGCTTGATCCTGAGAGGCAGAGGTTGCAGTGAGCAGAGATCGCACCATTGCACGCCTGGCCACAGAGTGAAATTCTACCTCAAAAAACAAAACGAAACAAAAAATTACAAGTTATTTATTTATTTATTTTAAGACAGAATCTCACTCTGTCCCCCAGGCTGGACTGCAGTGGCGTGATCTCAGTTCACTGCAGCCTCCACCACCTAGGCTCAGGTGATCCTCCCACCTCAGCCTCCCAAGCAGCTGGGATTACAGGCACACACCACCACGCCTGGCTAATTTTTTTATTTTTAGTAGAGATGGGGTTTCACTATGTTGCTCAGTCTAGTCTCGACCTCCTGACCTCAAGTAATCCTCCTGCCTTGGCCTCCCAAAGTGCTGGGATTACAGGCATGAGGCACCATGCCTGGTCGAATCTTAATACTTTTTGTCGGGAATTAAAGAGTTAAATTTTGCAGCCTTTTAATTGGATTGGAGGGATGACAGTCAGTACTGACCTCTCAACCTGCCTAGCCATCTCCATCCCTCCTTCTTCATCTTCATTTTCCTACCACCTCTCTTAAAAAGCTGTCTGTGCGTGGGCTTCTCTCACCTGTTCATCCTTGGGGTACAGTATCTGGCTGTTCCTTCTTCCCAGGATGATTTCTCTTTATTTCAGTTATTCTCATGTTGCATCACAATTTGAAATATGTGTGTATCTTTTGCACTTAGACAGTAAATGTTTACCTAATGTTTTTATTTAAATAAGTTGACTTTTAGAAACCTAAGTGCACCTGTGTCTTTATTACATCACTTCATGTTACTTGCATTTTATTAATGTAACATGCATTTGTTTTGGAAAGGAAACTGTCACCACTTTAAGTGGATAACACATTTACTGCTAACAATAAAGATCAGTAGTACAATAAAGACAAAACAATGCCATTAAATTTCAACTAGATAACATTGCCAACTATGGGCCTTGAGCCCAAGACTGTATTTTGTTAAGAAAAGAAAAATAACTCTTATTAAATTCTTGATTAATCTGAGGCAATATTTAATAAACAGTTGCTGTATGTTTCTGCTTTTGTTGTGTTGATGAATAATGACTTAATTGTAAAAGCTTAACTTCAGATTCCTCTTTTTGATAGCTGGGTTTTTCAATGTGCTAATATTTGTCAACCAGCTTATTGTTATGGTTATTGCTATTTGTTTACATTGTTTTAATCAAAAATTTTCTCATCAGAAAAAAGAAGAGTAGCAAGTGAGAAATCTTAAAGGCAAAATAGTATGTAACAGAGACTTCCTTCTTGAAGTAATCAGAAAAGGGTTAAAAGGAAATTTAAAAGGTGCCAAGGCCCCCTACAGGATGGGGAATGGGGCGAAGGGATGTTGTGCCCCTCCCAGCTGGGCAGATGATGGATGGAGCATGCTGGGGACAGTGACAGCACGTGGCAAGTCTAAATCTTACAACAACAGGAAATGCTAAGCAATACACATCTGAGGCCGGGCGCGGTGGCTCACGCCTGTAGTTCCAGCACTTTGGGAGGCCAAGGCGGGTGGATTACGAGGTCAAGAGATCGATACCATCCTGGCCAACGTAGTGAAACCCCGTCTCTAAAAGAAAATAAAAATAGAAAAAGCAATACACATCTGGTTTAAATCATTCAAAAATCACAAGCACATATGGAACTCCTGACCTCAAGTGATCTGCCCACCTCAGTCTCCCAAAATGCTGAGATTACAGATGTGAGCCACCATGCCTGGCTAATTCTGCATTTTTAATAAGCTCCCTGGTGGTGCCGGGTGTCTGGTCCATGGACCACACTTTGGGTGAGAAGGATCTATCCTAGCCTGTCCCAGAAACAGATGGGGAAAAATCTTGTTTGTGTCTTTGATTTCTCTTACAAATAGATCAAAGATGTTACAGAACCAATGTGGCTCTTATCCGGACTTCTTAAGCAACCTCAGTGGACTGGAAATCACTCTCCGAGAAAACAAATGGTTTTGAATACCTGCCTTAACATCAATCCGTTAAGACTTTCTATGTTCACTGAAGCAATGAAAGAATAATTACAGCTTTCTCCTTTCACATTTCCATTTCTTGGAGACAGTTTTTGAGGAGGGTGTATAAAGAAATCCTCTGTTGGTTAACGGCCTTGCAATTGTGTGTGGATTAACAATTAGTCTGAGTCCAGAGCCTGGGGAAATGCTCTCCTGATTGGCTTGCGTTGCACTCCAGGAATTAACTTGAAGGGATAGACTGTCCCTCCAGGTAGGTGTGGAATGCTCTGGAATCTGGCAGCCTGAGTCTTTTGAAACCCCTTTTGGGTAAAACTGAAAAGGGAGACACATAACCAGATCCCATGCTGACATTTTATCCCTAACTTCCCCACCTTTTTATTTTATTTTTTGAGATGGCGTTTCACTCTGTCACCCAGGCTGGAGTGCAGAAGTGTAATCTAGGCTCACTATAACCTCTGCCTGCAACCTCTGCCTCCCAGGTTCAAGTGATTCTCCTGCCTCAGCCTCCCGAGTAGCTGGGGATTACAGACGCACACTACCACACCTGGTTAATTTTTGTATTTTTAGTAGAGACAGGATTTTTCTATGTTGGCCAGGCTCGTCTCGACCTCCTGACCTCCAGCGATCTGCCCACCTCAGCCTCCCAAAGTGCTGGTATTATAGGTGTGAGCCACTGCACCCGGCCACTTCTCCACCTTTTGCTGTAAGATTAATAATGTCTTCATCTATTTCAGTTAGGATGAAATATTAAAAATATGTTTTACTTTTAAATACTTTCATCTGCCAATTACCTGCAGGTTGCCAAGCGTTTATTACCCTAAACCTATTTATTGTTGAGATCTGCCTAATCTTATATAAAATCTTAAACTTAAGAAAAAGAACTTAAAGCAAAATTAAAAAAAAAAAGAAAAACTTTAAAAAATACTGATGTTACCATGATGCCTGGTCTCAGAGATTCTGATTACTTGGTCTAAACACTAGGATTTTTTTTGAGCTGGAGTCTCACTCTGTCACCAGGCCAGAGTGCAGTGGCGCGATCTCAGCTCACTGCAACCTCTGCCTCCCAGGCTCAATCGATTTTCCTGCCTCAGCCTCCTGAGTAGCTGGGGCTACAGGTGTGTGCCACCACACCCAGCCGATTTTTTTGAATTTTTAGTAGAGACTGTTTCACCATGTTGGCCAGGATGGTCTCAATCTCTTGATCTCATGATCTGCCTGCCTCGGCCTCCCAAAGTGCTGGGATTACAGGTGTGAGCCACCATGCCTGGCCAGTTTTTTTTTTTTTTTACTTTGAGACAGAGTCTCTGTTGCCAGGCTAGAGTGCAGTGGCACGATCTTGGCTCACTGCAACCCCCGACTCCCGGGTTCAAGGGATTCTTCTGCCTCAGCCTCCCAAGTAGCTGGGACTATAGGCATGTGCCACCACACCCAGCTAATTTTTGTGCTTTTAGTAGAGACAGGGTTTCACCATGTTGGCCAGGGTGGTCTCAATCTCTTAACCTCATGATCCGCCCTCCTGGGCCTCCCAAAGTGCTGGGATTACAGGCTGAGCCACTGCACCCGGCCAACACTAGAATTTTTAAAAGCTCTCCAATATTTGTTATTGGGCTCTGCCTAATCTTATATAAGATTATGTGACTGCACATCAGAATCAGTCAGGGAACTTTGAAAAAACACCAATGCTCAGGCCTTATTCCCAGAGATTCTCATTCACTTGATCTGGGTGGGGCTTAGGAATTGCAAATTTTTTAAAGCTGTGTATATAAAATCTTATATAAGATTAGGCAGATCCCAATAATAAATATAAGATTTATAGTGATTTATTTTACAATATATTATATAATATATAATATTGATATTTAATCTTCTATTGAATACAAATATGCATGAACCTTAAGTATGCTAAAATGATACTAATGGGTTCTATGGAAAAAAGTTTTATTTCCTATTTCCTTGTCCCTGGAAATAGAAGGTGAAAAGTCATCTCAAGGAAATAATCTTATCGTAGCCCTAATTTGCATAGGAGAAAAGTCTTCTTCCCCTAAGTGTAGGGTGTCTACCTCTGAGATTTGAGTAATCTGACAGTGACTGAAAGCTGATAACTCTACCCCAAATTTCACCCTGCAGCTGAAAGCCCATACACAATGGAGGTCTCAGGAGGTCATAAAATCATAGTAGTTAATGGTATATGGAGAGGGGTGGCTTTTAAGGGCTAAGGACACTCAGCTGGAAACACTCCTGGATTAGTGCATATCCAATCAGGTATCAGACTCTTTTTTTTTTTTTTTTTTTTTTGAGATGGAGTCTCGCTCTGTCACCCAGGCTGGAGTACAGTGTCGCATGATCTCTGCTCACTGTAGCCTCCGCCTCCTGGGTTCATGCTTTATGTTTCTATAGAATTGAGGAAGAAGGTTTTTCTGGCCAAAAGGTTGGGTGCTGGTTTCAAAACGTGGGGACCACCCTTGCAGCTGGCTCTTTTACTTTTTCACCTGACTCTTAGTTTCCTCATCTGCTAGATGGGTTTCTCAGTCTTGGCTGCACGTAAGAGTCAGTCAGGGAACTTTGAAAAGACACCGATGCTCAAACCCTACTCCCAGAGATTCTAATTCACTTGATCTGGGTGGGGCTTAGGCATTACAAATTTTTAAAAGCTGTCTAAGCCAGATTTCTCCAAGGCTTTGCTATCCCAATGTGGTCCCTGGACCAGCAGAATTGGCTCCACATGGGAGCTTGTTAAAACTGCAGCCTCTCAGGCCCTTCCCCAGACCTACTGAATCAGCATCTGGGTTTTAACAAGAACCCTGCCCACCACCAGCTGATTCGTGTCCACATTAAAATTTGGAAAGCTCTGCTTCAGCCTTCCCATCCACTCTAACAGACTGGTTTTGTGACCTCTGTTCCTGCCTTCCTGGGCCACCAGGTGATTGTAGTAATCAGTTTCCATGAAACAAGGTTTACCCCAGACTGGAAAATTGGCTCTCAGTTTGTGGCTGAACAGGATGTTGGAATATACCATTGCAAAGTCTTACAAGAAGTTCGTTCAGTGATAGTTAATTACACAATAATTTGGAAGAACATCAAATCATTTTAGAGTTGTTTTACCTACAGTCCAGAACCAAAAAAAAAAAAAAAAAAAAAAAGTGTTGAGGTCTTAACCTACAGTCGATTCTGAAACATTCTGTACTTTGCAAAAACCACATATCAGGCAAGCCATCCAGTTTATATTTAAAGCAGTCATACTGCAGAGAAGCTGCTCATGAAAATCACCTGGGAAAGTTTTAAAACTCCTGATATGTAGGCCCCCAACACAGGCCAAATCAATCAGCATCTTCGTAGTTTTTTAAGCTCCCAAGGTGATTCTAATTTTTTTTTTGTCTGCAGGGTAAGACTTTATTTCACAAGGTGAGAAGCCAGGGCCAGCGGCGGACCCACGCTCACCAGGCTCTGGGATGCAAGGGGTTTGCGTGTGGGAAGGTGCGGCTGCCCAGCAGGATGCCCGACGTGGGTGGGTCCCAGCATGTCTGTCAGTTGTGCCACTGGCCTGGAGAGGCAGGACGTGCACCCAGCCTATGGCTGCCGGGCAGCGGACCTGCAGGTCAGGCCGAGCACAGCGGCTACACTCCCGAGGCTGCAGGCTAGGCCATTGTCTGGCAGCTGAAGAGCTCGAGGGTAAGCGAGCTGAGGAAGGCGGGGATACTGTCCTGGTGCTGCAGGTGCACCTCCATGAGCTTGCCCACCGTGCGCCATAACTCTGCCTCCAGAAGCTTCATTGTGGAGCCCGAGGGGCCGGTGGCTTTGAAGATGAGGCAGTTGCCCTGGTGCTTGGCATATAGCGAGGTCAGGTATTGGTTTTCCGTGGTGATGTCGATCTGGTAGCCGGTGAGCCTGCAGCAGGCCTTGTGAAACTCCTGGATCTTGGTCTGGAAAACCTCCTTGAGCCGCTGGTTCTTCAGTTGAACGCTCTCCACCTGCTTCTTCAGCTCTGTCACAGGCTCGGATGACGGCAGACTCCTGGCGGCGGCCTTAAGGTTAGCTGGGACGATACCTCCTCTCTCCGTGGCGCGCAGGAGCCCGCACAGCCGCTTGCACTCCGCTTGCAGCTGGTTGTGGTCCTCGCGCAGGCGCTGCCTGGCCACACTGGCAGGGTTCAGGCTCATGTGCAGCACTTTGGTCTTGCTCTGGTCGTAGTGGCCCCGCAGCGTGCGCCGCTCCAGCTGCGCCTCCAACATCCTCTTTTCCTCCTCCAGCGGACTCCGCTCTCCCTCCAGCTCCTTGACCTTCAACCTGAGCGTGTCCACCTCCTCTCTGGAAAACAGGAAGCTTTGCTCTGCAGAGCTGAACTGAGACTTTAGCATCTTCAGTTCCATCTCCAGCATGTCCGCTCTTTGTTTCTGGCCTCCCAGCTCCTCCAGGGCCTGCGACAGCTGAGCCTCCATCTCAGCGCTGTGGCTGTGCACCTTCTGCTCCATGTCCTCGGCCTCCCATATGCATGCGCCGGGTCAGCTAGGGCAAGTACTCTCCCGGGGTCATCTCGCTATCATAGGAGCCCAGGATGGCCTGCATGCCGTCCCGCTCCTTGATAAGCAGCAGGACCCATTTCTGGAGCCTCCAGGCCAGTGCCTCGTGGGTCTCATGCTTCTTCCTTTCCTCCAGCAGCTGACGGCTGACCTGCTGGAGCTCCTCCTGCAGCTGCTGCCTGGCCTTCTATAGCCCCCAGGTGATGCTTGCGATGGCGCTGTTCTTGTTCTTCAAGGCAAGCTCCCTCTGTTGCAGCTCCACCACGCATCTGGAAAGGTCTTCTGGAGTCCTGACACTCAGGCCCGTGGTCTGGTCCAGTCTCTCCCAGCTTTGCAGCTTGGCCAGCAGCTTCTCGGTCTCCAGCTCCAAGCCAACCAGCGTCCCCTGCATCTTCTCCTGGCACCCCAGCTTCCTCTGCAGCCCTTCCAACTCCTCCTGGAGCAGCCCGTTGGTCTCTCTCATCTAACTGCCGGCGCCCACTCTCCTCCTGCAGCTGTTCCAGCCTAGGGAGTCGCACCAGCTCAGACTATACAACTGCAGCATCCTCTTGCAGGGACAGCTTCTGCTCCAGACCCTTAATCTGCTGCTTGCGGTCTGCCCTCACTTACTGGTTGGCCTGGAGTTCCTGAATTTTCTGATCAGCTTCCTGCCATTTTTTGTGCTGCAGGTCGAGTTGCTCCTGCAGCTCCTGCTTCTCTGACTCCAGGCGCTTCACCCGCATCTCCTGGTCCATCACGCTCCACTGCAATTCCGAGATCCTTCTCCTCAGTGCGTTGATGGTCTTGCCGGCCTGGGCCAGGCTGTCCTCTTTCTCGCGCAGCCTCTTGCTGGTGGCGCCCAGGCTCTGCCGACGCTGCCTGTTGGCTCCAGCTGCTCCTGCTCTTTTAACCTCCGCCCCGGCCTCCTGCTCCTGAAGCTGCAGGCTGCTTGTCGGGAGCTCTTGGTTGCGGTAGACCTCGTGCTGCTTGCTCTGCTGGTACTGCATCTGCAGAGAACCTGGGGCCAAGGTAGGAATATCCAGTCCAAATCCTCCCTCCACACGCTGAGAGATGAAGTTGTTCAAAGCTCACAGGGTGGATATAACAGTGGTGTTTTCCCGCAGGTTTTCCATGATTGCTTTCGCGATTAGGGAGACCGTCCCACAACTGGCTATCTGCAAGCTGGAGCCCAGTGGGGCCAATGGTGTAATTCTCAGTCCGATGGGCAGGGTAGAGTATAATCAAGGGCCCCGTGGTGGTAAAATCAGCAAGGACTGCAGAAATTCAGAGGAAGGAAAAATTGGTGCCGGCTGGAATAGGACAGAGAAGCTTCACAAAAAAGATGATGGATAGAGGGGGGAAGGAGGATCTTGGAGGAGACAAATAATTTATATAATGTCCTTATCACTATTTAATACGTAGAATACTATTTGATACATTTACCAGGTATTGTCTGATTTCCATGTATTGTCTTATTTACTCCACTCAACAACGTAAGGTAAAAACTACAATTATCCCCATTCTGTAAATGATGATTACTGAGGCAGAGAGAAGTTAAATAACTTGCCCACGGTCACAATGCACGTAAGTGACAGAGGAAGGGTTTGTACCTGGTCTGTATGCCTCCCAAGGCTATGCATATACTATACTAGGCTACACGATACTGAATATTCACCACATTATGTTGAATATCTACTTAACACTTACTAAATATGTGCCTGCAGGCACTTCCCTAACATTCTACATTGTCTCATTTAATCCTCAAGACAACCCTTTCAGGTAGGCAGTGTGATTATTTTCAAGTTCTGGATAAGGAAGTGTGGGCCTAGAGGGGTAAAGTAGCTTGCCTGAGGTCTGGGTTGCCAGATAAAATACTAGACCCCCAGATAAATGTAATACATAACAAATAATATCTTAGTAGAAATACTGTATGGGATGCACTCATACTAAAATTCATTGTTTATCTGCCATTCAGATTTAAAAAGCTATCCAGTTTGCATTTGTTTGTCTTTGCTAAATTTGACAATCTTACTAGGGTTACCCTACAAATCGAGGGTTGAATCAGGTGGTCTGACCCAGGGCCCACACTTGTAACCACTGCATTGGAGATTGGCTGGAGACGAAGCGTCAGCACTAATGCCAGCCTGTGTGGGAAGAAGTAAGAGGACCTTGACTCCTAGGACTTCAGCTTAGATCCAGGAGGCCTGAGCAGCAGTGGACTCCTCCCCTCCCCTCCCTTCCCCATCCCCTCCCCTCCCCTCCCTTCCCCTGCTCTCCCCTCCCTTCCCCTGCTCTCCCCTCCCTTCTCCTCCCTTCTCCTCCCTTCTCCTTTCCCCTTCCTTTTCCTCCCTTCTCTCACCTCCCCTCCCCTCCCCTGCTCTCCCCTGCTTTCTTGGTGCTGCTACCCCACGGCCTGGTGGTAAAAGAGTTAAAGGCCCTGTGCTATGCAGTCCCAACCTTTAGTAATAAGTGCTTGGTTCTGACACCAAGAACAGAAGGAAGAGGAAAACAGGAAAAAATGAGTCGGTATGGGATCTGCAGACACTATCACATGTACATCTTTCTGTGTAAATCGCAGGACCTCCCACAGGGGTAGATGCCTATACCTACAAAATGATCACAGAAACCTATAGCAAAACCACAGCAGCTGCAGTTATGTGACCATCTTGTGGGTTGCTATTAGCAAGAGAACTAGAACAAGGTCAGGGAGCCTTTAGACTAGTCAGCTAATGTAGACCCAGGGCCCATCAACCACATGGCCGTGCAGCCAGTGTTGAATACAGAAGCAGGAGACCTGAGAAACTGGCACCTCCAAGGTAAATGTTGCCCTTAGCTCCAATGCTTCGGCATGGAAATCTGGCTTGGCATAGCAAGCAGCAGGGCACTGCAGCTGCAGAAACAAACCTTCCTGTGGTTAAAGGGGGTGAGCACTTACATAATTGAACATCAAGCAAAAACAGAACATATCTGAGAGCTTAATGAGATGAGTGTTATACTCAGGAACAAGCAAGAAGAATTAGCAATGAGAAGCAGAAGCAGAGAAATATTCCCTGTTGTGGAGAAACAGGGATTCATAAAAGAATTCACTGTATAAAAAGGAACACATACACATTCATGCTTTATAAAGCTATGCAGTGCATTGTATAGTTTATATTTACTAGTATTTTTAAGAGTTATTTTTGTTTCCTTTCTTTGTTTTCTAAAGGCTCGAGTGAAAGAATCCGATATACACACCCTGTGAAGTGCTGAGTTGTGTCCCAAAGATGCCAAGCATTGTCAGCCTAGATCTTTATTTGAAAATTTATGTATGAATGTATTTTTTGAGACAGCCTCACTCTGTTGCCCAGGCTAGAGTGCATGGTGTGATCTTGGCTCACTACAACCTCCACCTCCCAGGTTCAAGCGAGTCTCCTGCCTCAGCCTCTCAAGTAGCTGGGATTACAGGCATGCACTACGATGCACGGCTAATTTTTTTGTATTTTTAGTAGAGACAGGATTTCACCATATTGGCCAGTCTGGTCTTGAACTCCTGACCTTGTGATCCAGCTGCCTCAGCCTCCGAAAGTGCTGGGATTACAGGTGTGAACCATCGCACCCGGCCCTATTTACCTATTTTTGAGACAGTCTCTCTCAGTCACCTAGGCTGGAATACAGTGGTGTGATCACAGCTCACTGCAACCTCTGCCTCCCAAGTTCAAGTGGTTCTCCTGCCTCTGCCTCCTGAGTAGCTGGCATCAGAGGCATGCACCACCATGCCTGGATAATTTTGTATTTTTTTTAGTAGAGATGGGGATTCGCCATGTTGGCCAGGCTGGTCTCGAACTCCTGGCCTCAAGTGATCCACCTGCCTCAGCCTCCTGAAGTGCTGGGATTACTGGCATGAACCACCACACCCAGTCTGAAAATGTATTAACAAGTCATTTTACTCCCAGTCTTTCTGCCCTCTAATTAATCCTCTATACTGACACTAGAGTATATTTCTTTTCTTTTGTGAGACAGGGTCTCACTCTGTCACCCAGGCTGAGTGCAGTGGCAAAATCTTGGCTCACTGCAGCCTCAACCTCCCTGGCTCAGGTGATCCGCCCACCTCAGTCTTCCCAGTAGCTGGGACTACAGGTGGGCACCATCATGTCTGGGCTAGACTTGTAATTTTTTTTTCTTTTGTAGAGATGGGGGTTTCACCATGTTGCCCAGGCTGGTCTCAAACTCCTGGGCTCAGGCGATCCTCCCACCTCGGCCTCCCAAAGTGCTGAGATTACAGGCATGAGGCACTGTGCTTGGCCTAGAGTTACTTCTTTAAAACATGGGTTGTTTAGATTGTGATCAGTTGCATAGAACATAAAATTACAAAAGTTCAATGCCTTTTGTGATCTATTTCCAAACCGTTTTCCAAATCCATCTTTCATAACCTGTTTCTCCCATCACAGGCTACACCTGCTTTTCTCCTCATGGATATCTGGTTTAGACTGTGCATGCTTCTCTATTTTCATCTCTTCCAGCGTCTCACACACTATGTGAAACAATAGCCAATTTATCACCAGATGTTTTCATTCCTCCATGCCTTTGAATGGGCTGTTCTCTCATCTGGTCTCCTTATGGTGTGCTGGAGCTGCTCTTACTAGTTCACACACATCTAGTCCCAACTCAGTATTCAATCACATTATGTTGGTAGCTTGAGATCTGCAGTAGGAGTATTTACACCATGGATATTGGCAAATGATACACATCATGGCTTTATCCCCCTCCTAGAATGCCAGTTGAACATTCACTAGCACACCATTGTCATCTCCAGCTCTTTGCTTGAAAGATTCCTACTTATCCTCCAAGACAGAGTGCTTCTCTGTGAAGCTTTCTTGTACTACTGCAGAGAAAGAGGGAAAAGGCAATTCCTTTGTGTTAAGCATCTGGGCTGGGTCTTGACATACATAATTCTCATGCCTTTATTAAAGCAGTTGCATCATATTGTAAGTATTTGTGATTGTCTTTCTGCTAAGTTCTAAGAGCAAAGATTGCAATCTGTATTAATCTTTAAAACCCTACGTGCCTTCAAGGTATCTTCTAAATAGTGGGTTCTTAGTGAATGTCAGTGTTTAATTAAGCAGGAAGTAGGAGGAAAAACTACATTGCTTTGTTTCATCTCTTTGTATCCTCCCAGAGAGCACCCCTTACACCATAAGGAATGCTGAACATTTTCCCAAGGTCATCTGATGGGTGACTTAAAAAATCGACAATAAACCCATTCATACAAAGGTATTACCAGTATAATACTTCTGGAGTTTTTACAGATGTAAAGGGGACTGTAGGAACAGATGTATAAAGATGAAAATTTTAGGTCTATGGAAGCCGTGAGAGAAAGGCATGTTGGTAAAAGGGGATTTTCAGTGACCACTTTTTTTTTTTTTTTTTTTTTGAGACAGAGGCTCACTCTGTCATCCAGGCTGGTGTGCAGTGGTGTGATCATGGCTCCCTGCAGGCTTGATTTCCCAGGCTCAAGTGACCCTCCCACCTCAGGCACCTAGGCTCGTGCCACCACACCTAGCTAACTTTTTTTTATTTTTAGTAGAGATGAGGTCTTGCTATGATGCCCAGACTAGGTGGCCACTCTTTTAAACCTATGAAGTAGAGGAGGTACTTAGCATAGTACTGGTCCTGAAATATGGAATTTATTTGAGTCGGAGTCTCCCTCTGTCACCCAGGCTGGAGTGCAGTGGTGCAATCTTGGCTCACTGCAACCTTCACATCCCGGGTTCAAGCGATTCTCCTGCCTCGGCCTCCCGAGTAGCTGGAACTACAGGTGTGCACCACCACGCCCAGCTAATTTTTGTGTTTTTAGTAGAGACAGGGTTTCACCATGTTGGCCAGACTGGTCTCGCACTCCTGACCTCAGGTGATCCACGTGCCTCAGGCTCCCGAAGTGCTGGGATTACAGGTGTGAGCCATCGAGGCTGGCCTGGAATTTATAAAGGTAGTTGCCTCCTCCTCATTCTTCTTCATCTTCCCCACCCTCCTTGTTGTTCACCATCATCATCATCATCATCATCATTGAATGCTGGTGTAGAGCAGGGCTAGGCAAAGCTAAGAAACCATTCAACTGACTTAAAGCTATTCTGGGAAGCTTGTAATTGTTCTTGTTTCACCTTCTCACTTTTCCTTAAATGTATTAAAGCATTGAAACATTATGAAAAAAGCTGTTTTCTGTTGTTTGGGATGCTTTGTAAATATGACTCATTTGCCCTCACCTCATGGTGAGAGAGCAGACAGTATGAATTTAACCTGATTTGGATAGATGCTGTGAAATGATTGGCTGAAAGGTCCTTCCATGTAATTTATTCAAGTCAATATCACCAAAGTTAAGGTTGAGATAAAAAATTATGTCTCACTTATTCTTAAGAAAGCAATAGCAGATACAGAAGCAACAGTAGAGTATGTCTGCTGTATTCTGAACCTTCTGCTGCACTAATACATTTCTGCAACAACAGTAAAATATTCTGATCTTACTGCTTATTGGCCAAAGGGTTGTAGCAATAAGATGAGAATAGAGATGATTGTGGGCTGCAGAGGGGCCTTCCCGGAGGACATGAGACCTGGAGGACAGGTGGAATGGAGAACTGAGGTTGTCTTGAGGGAAGAAAGTAACTGGAGTAAAGCGTTAGGGCAGTGTTTCCCAGTCTGTGTTTGCAAAACAGCATTTGCCAAAGATAGTTTCGAGGCCAAATGAAGTTTCGGAAATACTGTGTATACCCATCCTAGATTAGACTGTTACAGACTCTGAGGAGATCTGTTTAGCTTTGTTTAACCTAAGTTCCCCAAATGTACAGGATCCTAGAATCTGCTTTTTGGTAACACACATTAACGTCTTTCAGAATATCTGTGCTCCATCACTGGAACACTGTTGGGAAGCACTCATTTATAATGTTTTAAATACTATTATTTATTTGTGCTTTTTTTTTTTTTTTTGAGACAAGGTCTATTTCGCCCAGGCTGGAGTGTGGTGGTGCCATCACGGCTCACTGCAGCCTTGAGTTTGCAGGCTCAGGTGATCCTCCCACCTCAGCCTCCCGAGTAGCTTGGACGACAGACATGCCACCATGCCTGGCTGCTTTTTGTATTTTTGTACATACAAGTTTAGCTGTGTCATCCAGGCTTATTTGTACATTTTTTGAGACCTCAAAAGAGTTAATCTTACTACTCAGTTCATACTACCTTATCACATTTTTGGGAGCATTTCTCTTTTTTCATTTTTATACCTCATCCCTAACCCCTACTCCTGACCATAATTTCCTACTTTCACATGTTTCTTTTTTTTGAGAGATGGAGTCTTACTCTGTTTCCCAGGCTAGAGTGCAATGGTGTGACCTTGGCTCACTGCAACCTCCACCTCCCAGGTTCAAGCGATTCTTCTGCCTCAGCCTCCTGAGTAGC
Organism: Cacajao melanocephalus; assembly: GCA_963573385.1. NCBI lineage: Eukaryota > Metazoa > Chordata > Mammalia > Primates > Pitheciidae > Cacajao > Cacajao melanocephalus. The sequence goes on along the minus strand of CAUYLG010057871.1, from coordinate 10,878 downwards.
TGAGATTACAGGCACCCACCACCATGCCCAGCTAATTTTGGTATTTTTAGTAGAGACAGGGTTTCACCATGTTGGCCAGGCTGGTCTCAAACTCCTGACCTCAGGTGATCTGCCCGCCTCAGCCTCCCAAAGTGCTGGGATTACAGGCGTGAGCCACTGCACCCAGCCATATATTCTTAAATATGCCTTTGTCTTTTTATTGTTTTAGTATATGCACTATAAATTTTATTTCTTGCTATTTTTTCTCAGTATTATATTTAAAGAACTAAAATTATTGCTGTGCATGCATTTCATTTGTTGTTTTTGTCACAGCACAAGATTCCATAGTATGCAGTCCACCCATTTTATTCATCCTTTCCTCCACTAGTGGACACCAAGGTTGGTAGCAAATAGTCGCATGTACTGGATAATCATTTGAATATTTTATCTCTAGCCAATAAATAATAAACTTGGCCAATTGTGGCCAGTTGCCCTAATGAAGTCCTAACAATGATGAAGAGTGAATTTCAAAAGCAGCAGCCTTGACATAATTTGCTAGAGCAGAAGCTGAAAATCACTTAGCTCAACCCAAATCTGCCATCTAAAACTCATCTTTATGCAGTTTTCAAAATTGTGCTCTTGACATTAAAGTATGACTGTTAAAACATTTTCTTTTTTTTGAGATGCAGTTTCACTCTTGTTGCCCAGGCTGGACTGCAATGGTGCGATCTTGGCTCACTGCAACATCCACCTCCCAGGCTCAAGCGATTCTCCTGCCTCAGCCTCCCAAGTAGCTGGGATTACAGGTGTGAGCCACCACACCCAGCTAATTTTTGTATTTTTAGTAGAGACAGGGTTTCATCATGTTGGCCAGGCTGGTCTCAAGCTCTGACCTCAAGTGATCAGCCCACGTTGGCCTCCCAAAGTGTTGGGATTTCAGGCATGAACCACCGTGCCCAGCAAAACATTTTCTTTAAAATGCAGAAAGGAATAGAAATAATTACTGACCTATGGCTAGTGGCCTTGAGCTGGGACTTAGGCAGTCTGTCCAGTTGAGCAGGTCAGGGAAGGAGGTGGGGTTGGCATAAGGCCCAACGAGTCTCATGGGAGGCTCCTAAGGAGACACTTTGAGCTTCTCTCAGTTACTCACCCCCAGGACCATATACTTCCTGTTTAGAGGGCTAACCAAAGTATTTAATGCTAGGAATTCCAGACTCCAGATAGTAACTAGGGAAGAGAATTATGGCAATTTGGGAAGTCAAGAGGAATGTCAGATTCAGAGGAAACAGCTAATGGTATTGAACAAGAAGTTTCATAGAGTCCAAGAACTTCTGAGCAACAGAGGAAACTCTTCCAGGTAATGAAAGTACCTGGAACTCAACTTGGAAGTTCTTCATTTCCTTAAGAGTGTGTGATTGTGAAAACCCTTTTAATACCCTCCTGCGGTTCAGGTGGACAGTTAGAGAGCTGTGTTTCCAGGCAGAGGGGAGGACAGGACACCTCGTTGCAGCCTGAGCTGTGAAAATAGGTACTGAAAAAGAAGACATTTATTTACTTAAATTTTTTTTGAAGTCAGCATCTTGCTTTGTTGCCCAGGCTGGAATGCAATGGCATGATCATGGCTCAATGCAGCCTCAACTTCCTGGGCTCAAGCGATCCTCCCATCTCAGCCTTCTGAGTAGCTGAGATTATAGGCCCATGCCACCACACCCTGCTAATTTTTTCTACTTTTTCTAGAGCCAGGGTCTCACTATGTTGCCCAGGCTGGCCTTGAACTCCTGGACTCAAGTGATGCTCTCATCTCTGCCTCCCAAAGGGCTGAGATTACAGGTGTGAGCCACCATGCCCAGCTCATTTCTTAAATTCTAGCATTATATGAATTCCCACCATAACCAACATACCTGAATATTATTGACAAAGAGACAGTTGAACTTAGAACGAACGTGGTGTATGTCTAAATGGAGAGACTGAGAATTGTCTGTAATTGGGGTGGAAAACCAGACAGCACAAACTCTTGAGAGGCAGAAAAGGGTTGCTGGACAACAAAAGAAAAGGAGCTGAGTTGAACAACAGCCTTCTGGATGACAATGTCTAAGGATTTGTACCAGTTCACTGTTGACTATTGCATAGAGTTCATTGTATTGCTTATGCTGAAAAAGCTCTAAGTTCAAAAACCTCTTTAGATACCCGTAATGTAGAAGTCGCCACACCTACAAATTGTCGTCCAGACTGAAGACCAGAGTGAAAAGGCTAGGTGAGCGGCCAACTTATCGATGGATGTCTTAACAAGGCTTATTTTTGGTGGGGTCTGTTGCATGTTGGATTATTCTAGGGAAGAAAAAGCTAAATGTTGGGCCTAGTACCAATGTTTATTGGATTAGATTCATTTGGTGTGGCCTGAAGCAGAGGAAAAAAAATCCCTCTGTCTCAAGGGTGAGATTTCTGTGTTCATGCTTTGGGTTCTGGGTCTTTAAGCTCTGTCCCAGAATGACAGAGTCAAATGAAGCTGTGCTGAGACTGGCCTCTGGTGTAATGCAGCGCCCAGCCACATGCATGAATCTAGCCAGACACATCCAGGCTTGCCAGATGTTTCAGCAGAGCACACAATCCATCTGTTCATTTGGCACTTTGCTGATGCATGTGGGAAAACTCACAGAGGCAAGGGCCTGGCTTCCAGCACCAGCGACAATAGTAATGACTTAAGAGATTGATTTTGTGTATTTACTCAGATGTTGGGAAATGAGCTTTAGAAAAATCAATAAAGATAACACAAACTGCAGGGGAATGTGAAGATAATCAATTCCTTCACCCTGGCGTTGAACAATAATTATCCTGTAATTCACATTTGGAAGGAAAAAAAAATGTTTCTTCTTAAGCGTTTCTAGTCAGACCTGAGTCTAAAATGCAATCAACCTCTCTCTCTTTCTCACCATATATCTACACATATATATCTATATACATATACCTATATTTATATACATACCTATATACACATACATATTAATATATCAACATATGTATGTGTGTGTCATATATGCCTGAATCTTATTGGTTATATAGGGATGTAGAGAAAATATAAGTTATAATATTTGTCAATTTCTGAGAAAGATTTTTGATCTAAGTCCTTAGGAAGTTCTACTAATTATCCCTTCCTACTAGGGTTTCTTAGTGGAGTGGTCTGCAATGAGGGATCAGGATGCCTGAATCTTTTTCCCCATAGTGTTAGAAAAAAAGCTGTAATCTTGTGGAAGTCATTAATTTCTCTGGATTCAGTTTCTCCAGCTGCACAGTGGACTAGAGGACGCCTGAAGATGTGGCTACTGCAAACATTCTGGGGCTCTGACTCCCATCTTGATCAATCTCTTTTCCCCCCACCCCCCACCGCCTTTCCACTTAAAGCCATCTGAGTGAAAAATTTATGAGGATTGGTGGTCTTCTTGCCATCTGGCATTCTGTGTGGGGAAGGAGTATAGAGACCACTCAGCAGCCATGCTCCCTTCTAGTATAATGGCACTCTGCATTCCTTTAGGGGAATGCACTCTCTGTCCACGTGCTTGGGGTCAGGGAGCTCTGACTCAGACTCCAGCCCAGGACCCATGACTGGCCCAATTAAAGTGAATCCCAAAACTTCTGCTCTCCCAGAAAGAGACCGCCTTTCCACTTGCAGCTGGAAGGCTGTGGAGCTAGTTTTGCCATAGTCATCTCATCACCAAAGGATAGTGAATGACTGTCTCAGAAAGGAGCTGGAGAAACATAGATAGATTCGATGACATAATTGGAATGCCTGAAGCCTTGGACTTTTCAGGTTTTTTGGTTTGTCTTTGAGACAGGGTCCCACTCTGTCACCCAGGCTGGAGTACAGTGGCTCGATCATGACTTACTGTAGGGTTATCGTCCCTGGGCTCAGAAGATCCTCCTACCTTGGCCTCCCAAGTAGCTGGGACTACAAGGTGCACCACCATGCCTGGCAAATTTTAAAATTTTTTGTAGAGATGGGGTTTCATTATGTTGCCCAGGCTGATCTCGAACTCCTGTGCTCAAGTGATCCTCCCACCTTGGCCTCTCGAAGTACTGGGATTGCAGGTGTGAGCCACCTGCACCCAGCCCAGATTTTTCAGTTCTTAAACCATCAGGCTCTCTTCTCGGCTTAACTTAGGTTGGGTTTTCTGTCACATGGAGAAGGAGCCCTAATTTTTCAGATTTTGTTGTAATAACAGCTAGTTTTATTAAAAAGGACACAATAATCTCAAATGTTCATATTGCTATATTCTGATGTAACAAGCCAGTTTCTCTTCATTCACTGAGGTCTATCTGAGCTTCTTTGGGTATTTCGTATCTTTTATCAATGTATGTGTAAGAAGATGGTAAAAAATAACGCAAAAAAGGAACTCAAAAATCTGTCAAACAGTACAATAAAACCTGAAGAAATGAATTAAATCAGTGTTGGTTTTGCTCTACAGAACCACTGTAAGGAAGAAGCAACCCAGGAGCCCACTGAAAGAACCTTGAAAGCCAAAGAAGTCTTGAAAGCCAAAGGGGAACCAATGATGGCTGCTGTCTTGTGATAGTCACTTGAGAAGCGTTTCCAAATATTCTTCAATAAGCAGCATCTCATTTCATCTTACTTTGCAGTCACTAGCCTGATAGAGGCTAAGTCAAGAGTAGAACCGGGGGGAAAAAAATCGATGTTCCTTGGCTAGGTGTAGTGGCTCAGGCCTGTATCCCAACACTTTGGAAAGAGACAGAGGCAGGCAGATCACCTGAGGTCAGGAGTTTGAGACCAGCCTGGCCAACATGGTGAAACCCTGTTTCCACAAAAAATACAAAAATTAGCTGGGCATGGTGGCATGCGCCTGTAATCCCAGCTGCTTGGGTGGCTGAGGCATGAGAATTGCTTGAATCCAGGAGGCAGAGGTTGCAGTGAGCCAAGATCACACCACTGCACTGCAGCCTGAGCTACAGAGCTGAACTCTGTCTCAAAAACAAAACAGAACAATAAACAGTGTTCCTCCATTCCTTCATTATTGTTTAGTGTTTAATTGCTTTTCTGTAGTGTACTATTTTGATTATTTTCTTATTTCTTTTTCTGTATTTTGTTAGTTATATTTTTAGTGGGTATCCTGGAGGTTACAATTCAACTCTTAAACATACAACAATCTATTTTGAATTCACATCACTTAGCTTCAATCATATACAAACACTCCGCTCCTATAGCTCCATCCCCGCCCCCTCTTTTTTTTTGAGATGGAATTTCACTCTTGTTGCCCAGGCTGGAGTGCAATGGTGCCATCTTGGCTCACTGCAACCTCCACCTCCCGGGTTCAAGCGATTCTCCTGCCTCAGCCTCTCAAATAACTTGGATTACAGGCATGTGCCACCATGCCCGTCTAATTTTGTATATTTAGTAGAGAAGAGGTTTCTCCACGTTGGTCAGGCTGGTTTCGCACTCTCACCTCAGGTGATCTGCCTGCCTTAGCCTCCCAGAATGCTGGGATTACAGGCATGAGCCACCACACCCAACCGCTCCATCCCCTTTTTATGTTATTAATATTGTCACAAATTACGTATTTAGATATTATGTGCCCATTAATATAGACCTATAATTATTACTTATGCATTTGTGTTTGAAATCATACAGGGAAGAAAAGGAGTTGCAAACTAAAAGTACAGTAACATTGGCTTTGTGTTTACCTAGGTAATTACGTTTACCAGTGCTCTTTATTTCCTCACATGGTTTCAAGTTACTGTTTAGTGCCTTTTCATTTCCACCTAAAGGACGCCCTTTAGGTTGCTTGTGGGGTAGGTCTACCAGTTGCACATGTCAGGACAAGGAGGTGGAAGCCAACCTAGGGGTGTCTGGGGAAGGCACTTGGCAGCTTTTTCCTAGAAGCCAAGATCAGAGCCAAACTCTGGCAAGCACCCCATTTTGAACTGGACTCAGAGGAAAACTGTCATCTCTTCTGTCTCATTCAGTCTTTGAACTGGGAGTCAAGGCATCTAAGTTTTTGTTCTGGTTCTGTCCTTAACTAGCCATATGACTGTGGAAAAAGTCACCTATCTTATTTGGGTCTTTTTCCTTATCTGTAAAATTAGGTGTTCCAGAGCAGGGGTTGACAAACTTTTTCTGTAAAAAGACAAATAGTATTTTAGGCTCTGTGGCCATAAAGTCTGGCACCACTATTCAATTCTGCCATTGAAGTGCAAAAGCGGCTATGGGCAATAGCTAAACAAATGGGCATGGCTGTGTCTCAATAAAACTTTATTTATAAAAACAGAAGGCAGGTCAGATTTGGCCTGTGGGCCTTAGTTTGCCAACCCCTATTCTATTAATAGGTAGTCTTGAAGAGTCCTTTTAGTTTCAAAATCTATAAGGTCCAATGATCCTCATTGTGATCAGTGTCCTTTCACTCCTTTATACCATCCTAGGGCACTGTCCCTATCAACAATACAATGGTGGCCAGGCACAATGGCTCACACCTGTAATTCCAGCACTTTGGGAGGCCAAGGCGGGTGGATCATCTGAGGTCAGGAGTTCGAGACCAGCCCGGCCAACATGGTAAAACCCTGTCTCTAGTAAAAATACAAAAATTAGCCGGGTGTGGTGGTGGGTGTCTGTAATCCCAGCTACTTCCCAGCAGGAAAATCGCTTGAACCTGGAAGGCGGAGATTGCAGTGAGCTGAGATTGCGCCATTGCACTCCAGCCTGGGCGACAGCGCAAGACTCAAAAAAAAAAAAAAAAAAAAACTATATTTTTAGGTGCCTATAGGCCAAGCATTTTTTTTTTTTTGTACTTTATTCATTCCTCCCAACAACCTATCAGGTGGGTACTTGCTGTGGTCTGAATGTTTGTGTCCCCCACCAAATTCAAGTGTTGAAATCCTAACGCCAGTGTTAATGGTATTAGGAGGTGGAGCTTTCAGGAGGTGATTAGGTCATGAGAGTGGATTTAGTGCCCTTCTAAAAGAGACCCGGAAAGCTCCTTCACCCCTTTCACAACGTAATGACACAGCGAGAAGCCACCATTTATGAACCAGAAAGCCCTCACCAGGCTGAATCTGTTAGTACCTTGATCTCAGACTTCCCAGCCTCTAGAACTGTAAGACATAAATCTCTCTTATTGATAAGCTACCCAGTTTATGATATTTTATTATAACAGCCTGAACAAACTAAGACAGTACTATTATAATTCCCATTTTACATGTGAAGAAATTAAAGTCAGGAAAGTTTCCTAATAAATCCAAGTCCACAGAGTTGGTGAGAGCAGAAAGCAGGCCAGTGTGACTCTAAAACCTTTGCTGTTTTCTCCATCTCACATCTTCTAGATTAAAGGATTTTTTTTTTTTTTTGAGACGGGGTCTTACTCTGCTGCCCAGGCTGGAGTGCAATGGTGCAATCTCAGCTCTCTGCAACTTCTGCCTACCCAGTTCAAGGGATTCTCCTGCCTCAGACTCCTAAGTAGCTGGGATCATAGGCACCTGCCACCACGCCCGGCTAATTTTTGTATTTTTAGTAGAGATAGAGTTTCACCATGTTGGCCAGGCTGGTCTGAAACTGCTGACCTCAGATGATCCACCCGCCTCAGCCTCCCAAAGCGCTGTGATTACAGGTGTGAGCCACCATGCCTGGCCCATTTAAAGGATTTTTTAAAAACACAATAGAGAATCCAATTGTTTTATCAGGGAAGAAATAAAACCTTAAATACACACTAAAGATTAAGTTACAAAAATTCTACTCCAACTTTTTTTTTTTTTTTTGAGATAAAGGGCTTACTATGTCGCCCAGGGTAGACTCAAACTCCTGGGTGTAACAATCTTTCCACCTCAGCCTGCTGAGGAGCTGGGACTACAGGAACTCCAGGCAAGTGCCTGGCTCTACACAAACTATTTTTAAATTATAAATACCTCAAGTGATTAGTTGCGCTCTTAAAATGCTCGCTCTCAAAATGCAAAGTCAGCAAAAGAACATGTTGATGCCCTCGAAGAACTTGCCATCTGTCTAGCAAGACATATGAAAGAACTAGTGAACGAAAATACAGTCCCAGATTAATTGCAGGAGTGCTTTCAATTACCCTTCACTTACTGCAGCTGCCAGACAGATGGACACATTCCCTCAGTACTACACTGCACTCTGAGTGCCTCTGGAGAGCAGGACATTTGGGTACTGTATTAAGTTTCCTTTGGCTGCTGTAGCAAATTATCACAAACATGATAGCTTAAAACACAGATTTGTCACATTGCAGTTCTGGAGCTCAGAAGTCAAAAATAAGGCTCAGTGGGCTAAATTCAGGCCAGTCTTGCCAGGCAGTTTCTTTCTGGAAGTCTGAGAGAAAAATTGGTTTCCTTGCCTTTTTCAGCTTCAAGACACTGCGAGCATTCCTTGGCTCATGGCTCCTTCTCGGTGTCACTCCAGCCTCTTGCTTCTATCCTCATTGCTATGGTTTGGATATTTGTCCCATCCAAATCTCATGTTGAATTTAATCCCCAGTGTTGGAGGTGAGGCCTCATGGGAGGTATTCAGGTCATGAAGCTGGATCCCTCATGAATACATGAATGCCCTCCCTCAGGGGCAAGTGAGTTCTTACTCTATTAATTCCCATCAGAGCTGGTTATTTTAAAAGGGCCTGGATAGCCAGGCATGGTGGCATGCACCTGTAGTCTCAGCTACGTGGAAGGCTGGGGAAGGAGGATCACTTGAGTCCAGGTGCTTGAGATTGCAGTGAGCCGTGATGGCGCCACTGCACTCCAGCCTAAGCAACAGAGCAAGACCCTGTCTTAAAAAAAAAGAGAGAGATCCCGGCACCTCCCCCACTCTTCCCCTTCCTCTCTCACCATGGGATCTCTGCACAGGCCAGCTCCCCTTTGCTTCCCACTGTGAAAAGAAGCAGCCTGAGGCCCTCACCAGGTGCAGATGTCCAATTGTGAACTTCCTAATCATTTGAATTGTTAGCCAATTAAACCTTTTTTTTAAAAAAATTATTTCAATAGTTTTGGGGGAACAGGTGGTTTTTGGTTACAAGTTCTCTGGTGGTGATTTCCGAGATTTTGGTGCACCTGTCACCCGAACAGTATACACTGTATCCAATGTGTAGTCTTTTATTCTTCACTTCCTTCCTACCCTTCCCCCAAGTCCCCAAAGTCCATTATTATCATTATTATACATTTGCATCCTCATAGCTTAGCACCCTCTCATAAGTGAGAACATATGCTATTTGGCTTTCTATTCCTGAGTTACTTCACTTAGAATAATTAAACCTCTTTTTCTTTATAAATTACCTAGCCCTTTTTTTTTTTTTTTTTTTTTTTTTAGACAGAATCTTTCTCTGTTGCCCAGGCTGGAGTGCAATGGCGCAATCTTGGCTCACTGCAACCTCTGCCTCCCAAATTCAAGCAATTCTCCTACCTCAGCCTCCTGAGTAGCTGGGATTACAGGTGCCTGCTACCACACTCAGCTAATTGTTTGCATTTTTAGTTGAGACAGTTTCACCACGTTGGCCATGCTGGTCTTGAACTCCTGACCTCAGGTGATCCACCTGCCTCGGCCTCCACCGCCTCATGCTGGGATTACAGGCTTGAGCCACTGGGCCCGGCCTGGGTATACTTTTGTAGTAACACAAAAAGGTGAAGATAGATAGTCATATCTCCTACTACTTACTGACCCTCCTGCCTACCTCTTACAAAGACTCTTGGAAATACATGGGGCCCATTCAGAGAATTCAGATCTTTAACTTAATCACACCCTGAAAAATCCCTTTTGCCATGTAAGAAACATTTATAAGTTTCTGGAATTAGGACATGAACATCTTTGAGGTGCCCACCACAGATACTATCCCCCATCTTCTCTCCCCGCAGTTGAGCTGTATGCCTAAGAATAGTTGGCTGGGTTTGTTTCTGGACTTGATTTGTGTTTGTTTTTGTAACTAATATTAAAAATTAAGAAACCAGTGAAATCTGAGGGCAAAAAGAAAGACTTGTAGTGTGTATGGAAAACAAATAAAATGAACTAAGGTAAGCCACTAAATAAATATGGTCACATGGGGTATTTTGGCATGTGCCTGTAGTTCCAGCTACTCAGGAGTCTGAGGAGGAAGGATCGCTTGAGCCCAGATATTCAAGTCCAGCCTGGACAACATAGTAAGACCCTATCTCAAAAAAAAGTGGTCAAATTATGTGTGGCCAGGAAATCTTTGAAAGTTTTAGAAAATAATGCACAACTCAAGAGGATTAAACAATGTATATAGGGATGGCTTGTGTAAGAAAGAAGCGGCAGAACATTTCTTAAGGGAGATCTACTCAAACAAAAGGACTAGGCCCCATGTCAAAAAATTGGCCAAGAAATGCATATTTAAATGTTATTACATGTTTAAGTGTGTTTAAATTATGATTTGCCTGCCTTAACCAACGTTTTAGGTTAACCAATCTCTTACCAATCCTGATAAGAGGAATCCAGTTAAATTTGATTCAGGGTTTTAGAGACAATACTAATCAGTTAAGATGATAATAATTTGGCAAAAAGGTTTAATCAAGAGAATGGAGCATAAACTGTATCATGGATGTTATGTGGGGTCTGAACAGATGGTTGGGGGTCAAAGCAAGGCACGTGAGATGAAACAAACGACATACAACTGTAAGACTAGAAATGAGCAGGAACGGTCACTACAACCTACGAGGTAGAACCCTTATAACTCTGAGTGTGGATCTCATTCCAGCAGTATAAGCAACACCTGGGAGCCTGTTAGAAATGCATATTGTGTGAGAGGCGGGAGAGGATCAGAAAAAATAACGAATGGGTACTGAACTTAGTACCTGGGTGATGAAATAATCTGTACACAAGTTTACCTATGTAACAAACTTGCACATATACCCTTGAACCTAAAGTTAAAGAAACAAATAATATTAATG
>CAUYLG010057868.1:0-33776 GCA_963573385.1 Cacajao melanocephalus | reverse complement strand
CCAGCTTGAGCGAGAGTAAGACTCTGACAGAAAAGGAAGGAAGGAAGGAAGGAAGGAAGGGAGGGAGGGAGGGAGGGAGGGAGGGAGGGAGGGAGAGAAGGAGGGAGGCAGAGAAGGAGGGAGGGAGGGAGGGAAGGAAAGAAGTAAAAGCTCCCCCACTCAACCTATAGGAAAGTGGTTAACTATGAACAGTTTGATAGATTCCTTTGAGACGTTTGCCTTTATTCCTACATTCATGCATGTATGTCACCACAGGAAGAAAAAGAAAAGACTGGATAAGAGAGAACTGGAGAGGAAGGAAGTGAGCTGCCAAATGTCACAGAGAGAGGAGTGAGAACAATGGAGACCTTTCTGATCTCTCACTTCTGCCTGGGACCCGAGGACCAATCCTTGGTTATTTTGGATGGATCCTCCAAAGAACAGCCAAATTTCATGAGGATGGATGCAAAGATCAGTGTTCTGGCCCTTAGTGGATTCTGTTTTTTCAGACAGAAGAAATGGTAAACAAAGACAAGGCAGTGAAAGAATTCCACAATCTGTGCAGGAGGGTTTTCTTTTTTCCTACTTGGGTCACCTCGGCTATGTAGAGACAAGAGAAGTCCGCCCGGAGCACAATCAGACAGACACAGCCCCTGCAAAGCAGACCCCAGTTGCCCTGGGCAATGAAGGGAGCACTCCCTGCACCGGGAGGAAGCATGCCCAGGGCAGCAGGGCCCTGCCTGGCAGCCACATGGCTTGCTCCCAACCCCGCTCCCTACTCCCTGTATTTTATAGTGTGTTAGGTCGTTGTCCTTTAACCTGTCTTTCTCCGACATGAGTGCCTTCTGCCCCTTGTCCACCTGAGCATATGTATATGAATGAAGCAGGCCAAATACAGAGGTGGCATGACATTATTATACATGGTCATTTGGTGATGGCAACAGAGTCTGAGTCAGACGATTGCCCTCCTGTGTATATCCACAAGCCTACGGAGCACCTGCTGGAGAAGGTGCAGCTGCTGCAAGAGGGGAGAGAGGGAGGGACAGATTCAGTGAGGGGTGGTTGCTGGACTCACCGTCCCAGGAGGATACACATATGTAAGAATCTCGAGCTAAAGCAGCCTTTAAAACATTTTGTTAGGTATCAGGGTACACAGGAAGTGCTGTGGCATTTATTTTGGTTCCAGGAAGTTGGGAGTGGCTTCCTGAAAAACCAAAGGACATGGTGTTTCAGTTGGCCCTCCCAATACATCATGAGAGGCAATCTACAAAGACGCAGGGTCAGGAGAACACTTGGCAGTTTTGGAGAGGGTATTTGCAGAAGAAGTGGAGAGACGAGCAGCAGAAGGCAGGGAGGAGGGAGGGGGTGGGCTCCTGGAAAGACGTGAAGGCCCCAGATCGGAGGCAGAGGCTTGCTCAGAGCGTGATATTCAGAAGTTCACTGCTGGGTGATATCTGGTAGTTACTCTGTGGATATAGATACTGGGTCCCCAGTACTCACGTGTAAGACAGAGACCACTTTCCTTGAGCCCCTCTCATCACCTTAGCCTAGTTCCAAATAGCTACAGACTTGACTTCTCTGAAAGAAAAGAGGATTCTGTAACCTGTTGTTTCCCTAACATTTTGCTTTTTTATGGATGTTCCAACAGATTTCACCAAGTGGAATTTCCCCTCATCTATGCAGGTGGTCCCTCTGTAGATGCAGGCTCCTCTTCATCTTCCTCAGGTTCTGTATTTTCAGTATGCGTTTGGTGGACCCTTGCAGTTCAAGCCCATGCTGTTTGAGTTACAACTGTGTTTCATGAAGAGCCAAGGGGGAACATTGCTAAGAACGGCTGCATTAGCCAACTCACAGTACGAAATGCCCCAGCTGCAGCACCAGGCCCCCGACTCCACCTCCGTAGCTGGCACCAAATGTATTATTTCCCAGTTTATGTTGGTCAGAAATCTGGGCTCGGCTTAAATGGACTCACAGTTCAGGATCCCATGAGGTTGGTTGGGCTGTACTTCTTTCTGGGGCTTAGCGTACTCTTCCAGCTCACTGGCTGTTAGGGCTCACAGCCCCATGGTTGTAGGATTTGAGTCTTTCTCTCCTTTTAGCTCTCAGCTAGAGACACTTGCAGTTCTTCACCATGTGGCCTCCAGGCAGTTCACTACGAGGAGGCTGCTTTCCCTGAAGCCATCCAAAAAGTCTCTCTCTAGCCTCCTCCTCTGTGACTGGCTGGAGGGATCTTTCTAAAAGCAAGACTCATGTGTTTACACAGGCCCGCCCTGATTATCTCCCCATCTGAATGCAACTGATCCTGAACCTTAATTATAACCCACAAATTCCATTGCAGCAGCAGCACCTAAATCAGTGCTTGAGCAACAACAGGGAAACCGTGTCCAGACACCAGGGCCAAGCGAGTATTTGGGGAGGCATCTTAGAATTGTGCTCACCACAACTGGTGACTGCATCAGCCTAAGTTGATTAGTGTGCTTGGTGCCATAACTGGGAGTCTTAACAGAAGTTTAGCTTCTCACAGTTCTGGGGCCTGGAAATTCAAGATCCAGGTGCTGGAGGGGTTGTTTTCTGGTGAGGCCTCTCTTCCTGGTTTGCAGACCACCTTCTCTTCACCATGTCTTCACAGGGCAGAGAGAGCAAGCTCTGGTGTTCCTTCCTCATCTTATAAGGGTGCCAGTTTTGTTGGCTTGGGGCCCCATCCTTATGACACCATTTAACCCTAAAAAAGGTCTTATCGTCAAGTACAGTCAGGTCAGAGGCTGAAACGGAAGGATTTTGAGAAGGACACGATTCACTCCATAATGGCACAATGCTAACTCTGCCATTCTTCTAAATCCTTCTATTCTGAACCTTGAACAACTCTACCCCCATTTCACTGACTTTTACTATAAATGCCATCATCATCATTTTAGGAGAGTTGGTTTCTAAGCCACTGCTCTATTTTAGCTTCAATATGCAGATGAATAACTGAACTCAAAGAGATCCCAAATGGTTAAGGTCTAAAATTATAATGGAAAAGATTGCTAAATTTGGCTACATAAAAATGAAAGGTTTTTATATGCCACAGAATACCATAAATCAAATAAAAGCTCAGAGTATAGGCTGGCATGAGATCACAACACACATGAAAGAAGAGACGTAAATAAGTAAATGAATAAATAAGAGAATTAATGAATAAGTAAATAGCCTGCAGAGAATTAGGAAAATCATACCAAATAGCAGGGCTAAGTGGACATAAAGAGGCAAGAGGAAAAGGTCAATAAACATGAAAAAAATTCAACCTTACTAAGTAATCAAAAAATGCAAATTAGTAGAGTCTACCATCTATTAGGTTGCAACAATTAAAAAGAATGATAAAGCCTTGTGTTGAGAATGTCTGATTAGAACAGATTCCCTCATTACTGCTGGTGAGAATAAAAACTGATATAAATTTTCTAAAAGATAATTCTCTAATATGCATCAAATGTATTACAAATACATATTTCTAATCTATCAATTTAATTTGTGAAAAACCTTACCCTAAGGAAATTATTTAATGACTGTACAAAGATATATGTACAAAAAGGCAAGTTATGCCATTGCTTATAATTGGAGACTATCTAGTAGCTAAATCTGTCAAAGTACAGCCCAAGAAGTGAATGCCAAGCAGCCATTAAGAAGTTGACAAATGTGTAGTTAGAGATGTAGAACATGGTCACCATTTATTTCTATGCAAAGCAGCAGGTTACAGAATAAAGTCACACCATTTTGTAAAGAAAAGTATTTGTATGCATAAATGTAGTTAGATAAATGTACAGCTAAGCTGGACTATAGATGCCTAGGAAATACCAGAAAGAATATTTGCCAACCCGTTAACAATGATTCTGTTTGTGTGATTACATGTCACTTTTGTATTTCTCTTTTGTTTGTTTACCCTTAATTTACATGATAACCTGAATTTCGTATTTTATTCGTTAAACATCTATTGCTTATTTTAAAAAGATACTCTGAACTATTTTGAAACTTATCTGAAACTAAGGTTATGTCCCCCAGTTATATCCATTCAAAGACTTTCAAATCTACCAAAGATGATAATTCATAATTTATTGACTGGCATTCACCTCCCTCAAAGACCAAGCAGTCCCCATGTTAGAACTTTCAGGATTGGGATCAGTCAGAAAAGACTTACCTGGCAATCCGCAAAATACCCTGTCTTCATTCCCTTTTTACATTTGAATATGGCAGACTCTGTTCCTCTCCTTTCAGGGCACATAGCACAACCTCTACACACAGGAAGCAGCCCTTAAACTAACCTGTCATCTTAATAACCTACAGATATTACACTGGGAGTAATCTTTCAATCCTAGGCAACTTCTCCTGAGACTTCTAACATCCTTTGGTATCTTACTAATCTTCAGCATAGGAAACTAACATGGAAATTATGGGATGGGAGGAGTCATTTGACACTGGAACCATCCACTTTGGCATATGGAAGAATGTGAATTTGTGTCTAATTCTGAGCTTCATTTATGGCTGACAATTGAATAGAAGCTCTGATGTGAGTATGCTGAGAGCAGATCGTTTTTAGGCACACCTCTGTTTATCCCCATGCACTGAAGTGTTTACGTAATTTTGGTTTTCCCATCTTGTTCCTTTTTTTGGTAAAAGTGAGTAGAAAAATGCAAAAATGAAAGTTGTGATTACAATGATAAGATCATATTAATTTAATTTTCATGGTTTTATCAATTATGTGAATAGGCAGAGCCAAAATGAAGAATCACAATGAAAGTCCATGTGATATTAATCAACTGCATAATCACTTGAGTAGAAAAAGAACAGAACTAAGTAATATGTGTAAACATTGAATATATATCGATGAATATTGTATCTTAAAGATGGGATGCAATGAATAAATGGTATAATACTTTGTAGCTTTCAGAATCCCCTGCCCCCAACTCCTAACAAAGCAAGTTGTTTACTGTCTTCACATTCCACTTCTGCACATATTTGGGGGAACATATTATAAATGGTAAATGTGGAACTATGTTTATTTATATTTGTGTTCACTGTATACCTGCCCATTGATTTGCATATTCAATTTGAAAACCCAAATCTCAAACCAAATAAATTTTCCAATGGCAACCAAATTCCAGTTTCTTATTCAATATTTAGCACGTTAATTTCACTTAAACTCAAATATTTGTCCACTTATATTCTTGGATTTAAATTAAAATCTCTATCACTTATTTAAGCCACTTAACTGAGTATGTGTGGAATGAATTAAGGATGAGGTCATTATCAATTTATCTTGTGGTCCTCTATGTACCTTTCCTCGGAGTATGGTATCTTTCAATTCTAAGCCACAAATAGGAAGCATATTCTGAATAAGGGATGCTTAATTAATTGCATAAATTTTAGATAGAATCCTTCAACATCTCTATCTGGGTTCTAAGGTTTAAGCTCTTTTTGATTAGTCCTGCTGCAAACAAGGAACTTGCATTAACTGAAGGGCAGTAAATCATATTCAAATTTATTTGTAACATGAGCAAATTCATAATTAAATCCAGATATACACTAGTTTATCTAGTTCCTCAGTGATCTTTAGCTACACTTCCTTCCTGACTGTACTGACCAAGAGTGCCACAAATGTGGGTCCCTTTGCTATGGACACAAAGTATAAGTCATTTATTTAAATGAGCTCCAACAGAAATGCATACTGGGTAAAAATGTGACTGCTTCTCCAGTTACTAGCATCATCCTCATGAGCTGTGTGGGGACCTCTGTCCATCAAGATTAAAAAGGTCCCTTTTTTTTATTATTATACTTTAAGTTCCGGGGTACATGTGCAGAATGTGCAGGTTTGTTGCATAGGTAAACACATAAAGTGGTGGTTTGCTGCATCCATCACCCCGACATCTGTATTAGGTATTTCTCCTAATGCTATCCCTCTTCTATCTCCCACCGCTATCCCTCCCCTAGCCACCCACCCACCAACAGACCCCGGTGTATGATGTTCCCCTCCCTGTGTCCATGTGTTCTCATTGTTCAACACCTACTTCTGACACAAGAAAAGGTGTCTGCTAACAGAAGCAGAAGAAATGGAAATGTTGGCATGTAGTAGCTGCTCAGTACATACCATTTGAATGAATAAATGAATGAATGAATCAGTCAATCAATCAGTCAGTCGATGCAGGTGATGCCTGTTCTAAATTCCTTTCATCCCAGTAAGTACTTTGCAATGTGTGAGCCCGGTAACTGTCTCCTCCACACACCACTCATCCCATGCCTCACTCATCTCCTCCTGCTGCTTTGTCCCCTCAGTGGTTCTCCTTTTTCAGAGGCACCACAGACCCTTGGCACAGAACCTGACACCAGCTTGCTCCTGCAATGTGTGTATTAATATTTCTCACTCTAACCCTGTCTTCACAGATTTCAATTCTGCATAGAAATACCATTTTCAACTCCCTACACGGTGTTTGGAGGAGACATTTACTGGACTCACACATCGCAAAGTACCTACTGAGATGAAAGGAATTTAGGAACAGACATCACCTGCATTGACTGGCTGATTGATTGATTGATCGACTGATTGATTCATTCATTCATTCAAATGGTATGCACTGAGCAGTTACTACATGCCAAGCACAATGCAAGGTGCCTGGGATATAGCAGCAAACAAAACATAACCGAAACCCTGATGTTTTCAGAGGCTCAGAAAACAAGGTGTCACCTTCACTGCCTCCACCTGTACAATGATGGGACTCAAACTGAGGAGGGCCAGGGTAAACAGTTGTGAAACACATAAGGTGTTTTTGCAACAGACTGTATTTTCTTAACTGAAAGGTTTAGTACCATCTTAATTTGCCAGAAGGCAACAAGCTGACTTCCTCAATATGGTAAGAAGAGAAACTATTAATCATGGCTTTCTAAAATTGAATATCCTTGTATGTAGGTGCCGAAGCCAACAGTAGCCCGCACACCCACACTCCTCCAAATGTGAGGGCTTATCTCTGGGTGACTCTTCAATGTCATGCACGATGCCTTCATCCCCACTCACTGAACCCAGTAGGTAAGCAGACTCAGCTTCTGACAAACACAGTCAACAAGGGCGAAAGACAAAATGGCTTCCAACTTAACCTGAGCTTAACAGAGAATTTATAGACTTCTACATAGAAAAGACTTTAGAGATTACTTAGTGGGGTCAATCCATAATTCGATATGTGGAAACCTGAGAACCAGAAGGTCGCAGAGCTGCAAGCATTTTATTTGTGTATTAACTGATTTATTTATACTCTGCCTACTTCCAAAAAGGTTTTGAGGCAATTCGCCAAGCACTGTGGATAATCATTGTGTTATTATTAGAAATGAGGCTTTTCTTTAAAAAATTGAGTGTTTCTAAAACTCTAAGGGGATCATGCAAGATTTTAAATTCAGGTTATTGTATATATACTGGAACTACAATAAGCTGAGTCCTCCTTGTAATTTAAAGGATTCCTGGTTGGATGTGGTGGTTCAAGCCTATAATCCCAGCACTTTGGGAAGCTGAGGTAGGAGGATCACTTGAGCCCAGGAGTTTGAGACTAGTCTAGACAACATAGTGAGATCTCATTTCTATTTTTTTAGCATTAAAAAAAGTAAGAAACAAAAAACAAAATGGATTCCTAAGATACGTTCCATGGTTTTGTATCGGGCAAGTGGCATGAACTATACTATAGTGAAGTGTTACCCATGTTTACATATTTATGTGTGTAATCTTTCAGAGCTAACTTGATATGAATTGAATAAAATCAATTATTTGGGGGCATTTGATGTGTCTTTCATAATGTGTGAATTGGTGTTTGCAATCAGAATCATGGTTGTTTAATCAGATAAAAACATGCCCTTTTCTTCACATAAATATGGAGCTCTCTGGTTGGGGTAAGTTAGGCATACATGTGGGCTTGGATTTGGAGTGAGCTCCTTGAGTGCACATCTAAAATCATGAAAGAGCGATGTAGGGGCAGGATACAAGCAGGAGTCTCAAGGTATCACGACCAGGGGGCAGCTACTCCTATCAGACCTAATTCATATATTGGAGGATCTGATGGATATCTTCCCATGGGCTACTCCTTGATGCTTTAAATTTTTGTGGGGCACTTTGTCACTGCTTGCTGCTAGAATTCAAGAGAAGCAATCTTTATCTGTTTCTCCTTTCCCAAGGGCAATGCCATTATTTCTGCTTCTCATGCAGACTGGCTGTGAGAGCTGCATAAAGGGCCATGTGTTGCTGGAGGGAAGAAAGGAATGCAAGAGAGACTTCTTAGTGGTTGTGGTCCTGCATAAGCAGTGCATGGAATCACAGGCGTGAAGTGGAAAGATAGCTGGAAGGTGGTTGGTGCATCTGATGGGGTAAAAAGGAGTCAACAGATCAAATGCATTTCACTGGACTCCTTAGGCTATTAGGGACCAAGAAGTCATTCAGGAGGAGTAGTGCCCACCGCACAGGAAGCAGACACTCAGCCGCCTTCTTCCTGCCCCACTGCAATGGTTAATTTTATTAACCAATGTCAACTTGCCAGGATTAAGGGATTCCCAGAGAGCTGGGAAAGCATTATTTTGGATGTGTCTGTGAGGATGTTTCCAGAAGAGACTGTCATTGGAATCACTTTAAGGGCCTAGATACAATAAAAAGGCAGGCCCTCTCCTTCTCTTTCTCCTGGAGCTAGGGTACCCTTCTCTTGCTCTTGGACGTCAGAACTGCAGGCTCTCTGGCTTTTGGACTCTGAGACTTGCACCAGTGGCACCCCAGGTTCTTCGGACTTTGGCCTTGGACTGAAAGTTACGCCTTCAGGTTCTCTGGTTCTGAGGCTTCCAGAGTTGAACTGAGCCACACTACCAGCTTCCCCAGTTCTACAGCTTGAGGATGGCGTGCATGGGACTTAGCCTCCATAATCATATGAGCCAACTCCTCTGATAAATCCCTTCTTACATAATTGTATTTGTCTCTCTCTATCTCCTATTGGTTCTGTTTCTCTGGAGAACCCCGACTTGTATACCTCCTGCCTGAGGAACTCCTCTGAGTCTCGTCACACCTACTTTCTCTGCCCTTAGAGAACTGTATAAATGGATTCACAGTAATTTAGGTTGCTGCTGTGTGACAGGAGGTGTTTGGGGCTTGGGTGTTTCTCTAGCAACTGACATGTTTCCTTGTCAGGCCTGAGTTGATAAGGCAGATACTAAGTGACGTTATCCATTCATTACCTGTTAGTACCAGGAGGCTTCACTTTGGTCATCTGATGGCCTGAATGTTCTTTGTGTTGAACTAGGTTTGCATTAATGGTTGCCTTGTACAATTACTATGTCTTTAATAAACCAGTCAATTTAGAAAAATAATTGCTGAAGCTCATTGTTGGGCAACAGACGTCTTCCCCAAAGCCCATGGAGACACCCCTTTCCAGCCTTTGTTATTTCACCTAGGAGATCACAGGTCTAGCCTATGACAGTACCAGTTTCATGGTGGGTCCAATACGCTCCTGCCTACACAAAAGCAATATTGAGTCTCACAACCAAAGAGTTCCAGTGACAATCTTGATCCACCCTGGTCAGGTTAAAGGGAATGGGTGTGCTCCTTCCCTGCGGATCTGAACCTTCCAGCTGAGCTGTTCTGGAACAGAATTAGTTTCTATCCAAGTTTATTACGGAGAGTTACCTGCCTGATCCCAGCATTCCTCAAGCTTTGAGCATCTGGAGATTCTCCAAATAATGGCTTCACCCCAGAAAGCATCTTCAATGCCATAATCAAGCATCTCTAATTTGCTATTTCCATTCAGTTGAATTAAGTGTCTACTTTACATAAATAGTACTGGTTCCTTCTGGAGAAGTGTGTTTATTGGCACCATACACATAAAACATCTTGGCTGTGTCTCATAAAAAGCCTTGATTGGTGTGTATGTAAGCTTTTAATGAACTTCTGAGAGAGTAAATGAAGTAGGCAAGTCTACATATTTTCTGTTCATAAAAACACCTCGCTTGCAAAGAAGAGGTATGATTCAGAGGAAGCAGACTGAGAGCAGAAGCCAGGTTGGCAGCTTAGGAACACTGGTCTATGTTTTTCTCGAGAAACATCCTAGGGTTGGATAGACCCATCCCTGAGCCCAGGGATTGTGTCAGCTAAGGCCTCTGAGGCAACACCAGAACATCCACATATTTTTATAAGTTGAGGCAAGCATGGCCCCACACTTTTGGAGGAGGAAGCCACACTGATTTTGCATCCCTGCATACCACAGTCATTTCCGATTTAAATCACCAACAGCTGTCCACATGATGCCTCCTGGCTCGGTGGCCTGTGAGAGGAGAAGTGGAGTTCATGGCAGCTGGTGGCTGTGATCATTCCCTGAGCACTCTCTTCAACGGGAAAGGTGTGTGTTAATCTAAGGGCCTCGGGACCTTTCCAATTTGAATAATTAGTTCCCCGCCCCATTCATCTCCTCTTGCTTCTTCCCCCTCTCAGCACGGTTTTCCTTTGTCAGAGGCACCACAGACCCTTAGCACAGAACCTGACACCAGCCCGCTCTGCAATGTGCGTATTAATATTTCTCACTCTAACCCTGTCTTCACAGATTTCAATTCTGTATGGAAATGCCATTTTCGACCCCCTACATGGTATGTGGAGGAGACTTTTACTGGACTCACACATCGCTAAGATCACTTCATATCCCAAGATTGCACATCTGTGATTCTGCCTTTGTATTATCTCTCTAGAGAAGGAGACTCCAATGGTCCAACTGTATTGTAAAGAGGAAGGTGTGTCCAGGCAGTGGAGAGACAGATGGATTTGGACTCGGAAGAGGGCTGATTTCCAGCAGAGACTTCACTCATAAAATAATCATACAGGGGGATGCAGAGAGGTAGCTCTAAACTAGACAGGCCAGAGGCTGAGTTTAGACGGTTGTCATAAAAGAAGTCCTAAAAAACATCCTCAATGAGGTGGAAACAAAGTTTCACCATCATTTCTCTACCCTAATAGAAAATTTAGGGGATTATAAGAAACTATCAGGAAGGTATAGGGAAGGGCTTCATAAGAACCTCCCCCTAAGGTTCTCTTCAAAGGTCATGGCAGTGTTTTGAGTGGACATACACTGTGGGAAGACAGGGTGGTTCTCCCAAGCCTGTCTATAAGTAAAGTGCATTTTCACTGAGCATAAAGTCCTACAATTGGACTATACTAGAATTTTTAAAGACTGAATTTGTATGGCCTACACTCCGCAGCTGGAATGATACTGCATTTCCAGCCATTTCTGTAAATCTCCTTCTACTAGGAACGTATTTGTAGATTAATGTTTTCCAGAACTCTCTGCCTAAATTATCAATCTGACATGAATCTTCTTTTCAGAAGGTCTCAAGGTTCTATTATTAACATTTTAGTGTTTTTTACCTTCCTAACAGAAACTTTGAGGAATTATGATCAAGATCTCCAAAAGCAATTCTCTAGGTCTCAAGTGCCTGAGTAATAAGGAAGAAGAGATGTGTTTATGTACTTGTGAGAGCATTTTGAAAGGATTCTAGGAATTTTACAAGTGATGTGTGCCTGAAAATGTATTGACAATAAACACAAAAATACTGCTTACCAGTCTAAATGAAATGTACTGTCCACATTTTCAAAAATCTGGAATAAAGATTCTGTGGTTCCCCTGTAAAAAATGCATACTATGAACACGCCAAGCCTACTTTTAAATTTAATTATGTCTTTTAGGAAGAGGAAGCCCAAAGCCCAATTGTAATACATCCTTTCAGTTAGGGAAGATTTGGGAACACCAGGGAAGGCTGACCCTGGAGATACCACAAAGAACAAGGCTGACTTGGTTCTGCCATTTTGGAAGCCACCATCTACCAATGACAGTCTTGGAGACATCAATTGCCATTAAATAACATCCTTCTAAGTAAGTGCCACCAAGAAAAAACACAGGTCCCAGTGAAAGCACTGCACAAGGAGGCCAATGGTAGTTAGGAAGAAATCTATGGATGAACTGGCATTGGAGAAACATGAAAGAGGTAGGTCTTGGAAAGCAGCACCTTCCAAAGTTCTGGGGTAGTAAAGAATCCCAAGAGCAAGAGGGATTGTGCAGGTAAGAATGTACACAGGAAGTGTGGACTCAGAGAAAGTGCACAGAAAGGAAGCCTGTGCTCACAGTTAGTACACAGAGAGGAAGTATGGGCTCACAGGAAGTGTATACTCACAGGAAATGTACAGTCACAGGAAGTACACAGAGAGGAAGTGTGGGCTCACAGGAAGTACACAGAAAGGAAGTGTGTGCTCACAGGAAGTATACCCTCACAGGAAGTGTGGGCTCACAGGAAGTGTACACATAGGATCTATGGGCTCATAGGAAGTATAAACTCACAAGGAGTGTGGGCTTACAGGAAGTACACAGAGAGGAAGTGTGTGATATGTGCTAACAGGAAGTGTGCACTCAGTGTGGGCTTGAAGTGTGCCCATAGGAAATGTGGGTTCACAGGAAGTATACACACAGGAAGTATGGGCTCAAAAGAAGTATTTACTCACAGGAAGTGTAAGCTCACAGGAAGGGTATACTCACAGGAAGTGTTCACTCATAGGAAATGTAAACTCACAGGAAGTGAGGGCTTACAGGAAGTGTATACTCACAGGAAATGTACACTTACAGGAAGTATAAGGTCACAAGAAGCGTATGCTCACAGAAAGTATATGTGCACAGGAAGTATAGACTTACAGGAAGTGTACACTCACAAGAAGTGTGGGCTCACAAAAAATGTAGGCTCACAGGAAGTGTAAGCTCATAGGAAGTGTATGCTCACCGGAAGTAGACACTTACAGGAAGCATGAGCTCAGAGGAAGTATGCAGGGCCAGATTGTGCAAGGCTTCTTGAGGAAGAGAAGTAGATCCACACACCACTTGGATCTGCACAGATGTGACCTTGTGAAGCTCAAAGTCACATAGACCAAGGATCTAGTGCCAGGACAGGAGGGAGCCTAGTCATGTGGAAGATCCAGCAGGAAAGAGCACATCTGGAGTCAGGCCATGTCCTAGCCATGCCTTCTTTCTTCCCTGTGGGCTGCCCTGTACCACAGGTTGATGCTCTTCCCATTCCACACCTCCCTGTGCAAGCAGCTGTGGAAGCATCAGATAACGTCAGGGTAATGGGGACAGAGGGAATGGGTACTAGATCATAGCTCTGGAGACTTCCAGCACTAAAACTGCAATTCCTCACCTGGTGTTTATGCTGGAAAGATGAGTCTCCGTCCCAAATGGGAGAGAGTAGACAAACAGCAAAGGAAGAGTCAACCTTGCTTTGTGTGCACATCCTTGGCATTCCCCTGGGTGCTATCCAGAAACTACCTATCTCACTCATTCACAGCCAAACTGCCCACAGTGGGAGGAAGCGTTCTCAATCTGAAGACTGCACTGAGTGGCAGCCCTGTGCACAGTGGAAAACTGAAGCCTTTTGAACTTGCAGGCCTGAGTTTCCACAAACTCCGGTTTGGGAGCTCTTCCAACATGGGGTGTGTCCCGTCACAGTGGCACGCTGCTGAGCAGAGGTGTGGATCTCATTAGCAGAGGCGATGGGGGGTGTGGACGGATCCTGTGTGAGACTCATGCGGTCCTGTGGGTACCACTGAGTTAGCCTCTCTGCTTCCCTGGGATGACGCCAAGTCTATGCCGGGAGAATGAGTCACTGAGCTGCTGGGAGTGAAAGATCAACTGGGCCTCACAGATTCAAAAACCACTACTGAAAATAAATGACTGTACCAGATACAGTGGGGAACCTGCTGTCCCAGGTTTAGAACGGCCCCACCCTGCCATTTTTCTTGTTGAACAGACATTTTTCTCGGTTTATCTACCCTTTGATTAACTCCAAAATGTACAAAAACTATGAAGTGAGGAAGTCGAAGGAGAATGACTTTTCTGTATTCTCCCAGCAGCATCATGCCTCGTGCCTAACTAATGTCATCCTGTGTCCACTTTCAAAGCACTTCCTCACTTATCCCCTCTCTCTGGCTTGTGAGCCCCGAGGACGGGCAGCCTACCTTCCACTCCCTCGGAATGTCTTCACATCTCCTAACAAAGGATGAACAGAGAACAGAGCCTGTCAGAACAACAGAAACACAGGGTTGGAGCCACCCTCACAGTGACCGATCCCTAGGAAGACACACATGCTCAGGTGGGATAGCTGTGGAGAAGTAACAAGAAGCAATGGAAACGGTGACACAGAGCAGCCAGGTTGAATCCCAGCTCTGCTGACCAGCTGTGTGACCTGGGGCATTCAATTTCCCCTCTCCGAACCCGTTTCTATGAGGTATATAATAAAATGACTTATTTTAAAGACTACATAAAATACCATTTTTATGGCAGCTTACAGTCCTGTCCCAGAGCTACCTTTTTTGGTATATTTATGTATATCAGTGACAGTGACAATGACTACTGTCATTTTTATCCGCTCCTGCCTCTCGTTTAGAGATCAGGGAAAGAGATGTGCATGAGTCCAACGGACAATGATATAAACAATACGGTATAGAACACAAAGGAGGGAGTGACCATTTAATGCGAAGTGGGAACAGAGGAACACCATGAACCAGGCTTGAATGATGAGCAATATTTTGCTAGAAGAAAAGTGTGGGAAAGGCATTCTTGGAAAGAGAATATCATTGACCAAAGGGCAGCACCACAACAACGTGCTGTATATATCAGGAGGAAGAGCTGTGCCATGTGGTTTCACGTGTGGCATCTCCTGGTAGCCCAGTGAGGGATGAAGCCGGACAGTCAGAGCCACCCAATGAAAGGTGAATGAATGAGGAGTATGGATGTTATCCTTTAGGTAGTGGAAACCTATTGAAGGCAAGAAAGATCTTTTTTCTGAGGAGGATAAGATGCATTGGAAGAAAGAGTGGGAAGAGAGCTCTTTCGAGCCTGCTGAACTGAAATGAGGACCTGAAGCAGAGGAGATGTCATGGGAAGTGAGGAGGAAGAAGAGAGGGATAAAAGATATGGTGGTGACCGGAGGTGATGGGAATTTCAGATCAGAGATAATGGGGGGAAAGAGATGAAGGAGTAAGAAGCGCATGGCAGCTTGAAGCCTGAGCAGTGAATGGGTGGTGTCCTCATTAAGTGGCCCACAGCACGTGCCCTGTGGGTTAAGCCGAACTGCCTATTGGGTCCTAGGCAATAACTCTAGTCAGTTATTCATTTCCTTTTCAGACATCAAAAACTTCACTTGATTTATATATAACATATTTAGCAAGCCAAGGGAAATGCTCAGTCAGATCAATATTAAGCCAGCAGTAAAACCAGCAAATCAATCAGCTGTCCAACCAAAGTTTTCTGATAATGAGGGCTGATGAAGATTTGAGTTCACGGACTTCTATCTCAATACAAATTGTGACCAGGTAGAACACCAAGACCTAGAAATCAACAAGTAGTGACTGAAAATATTCTTAACTTAGGTTAAATTTTAGCAAGAAGTGGGTAAGGTCTCACCCTCAACTGCAAAACTTGCCAAATTTGTCCTTCAAAAATATTGTTTTATTTATTGGGAGAAAAAAATGTGTGTATGTAAAAATGTAAAAATGAAAGATCCAAGTCCTTTTTATATGTTCAGGCTAATATTTAATTTTCAGAGGAATACACAATTTATGAATTGAACTCATTTCTATTATAATGAGAATTTGTGCAGCGTTTCATGAAACTGTTTATTCTTTTCTCCTCGAGCATCTCTCTATTAGACTTTTACAAGTCAGAGTCAAAGGGTACCTTTTCCAGATATTTTTTCCTGAAGTTATCTTCATTTACATGAGGAACAAAGCTTCACAGTCTATCCCTACAGATAACATTAGTTCCTCCAGATGTAATTAGTAAGAGAAAAATCCCTTACTATTCCACTTATTGATTTAATCAAACTGTCTGCTAATTCAATATTCTCCAAATAGGATTTTGATAACTTCCTGGATGCACATTGTAATTACAGAGCAGTGGCTGGGAAGCAGCTGAAGGGGGTGGCCTAGCTCCACGTGGGCATTCCCAGGGACGCTGAGCCTCTGTTTATTTAGCAACAAGGGCCTCTGACATCAAACTCTAATTCTTGGCCTCCTTTAAGCAGTCACAGAGAATATCTGAAGAGAAAAGGCCTTTGAGGTTATCCAGTTCAGCTTCCCAACATGGATCCAGCATGTCATCAGTCACAACTTATGTTCCTGGAATGATACCACCACGGCAAGGCAAGTTCAGGCTTTGCTGCATATCACACCCCTTCTGGGAGCTGTGGAGGATTTCACAACAGCTTCAAATAGCTTCAAAATCTTATGATAAATAAGTTAATTGCATTGAATTCAGAATTTCCCAAACTTATTTGATCACCTTTCCCCTACTTATGACTTCGAACATTTTTTAGAATTTGTGGAAAGCAGAGATCTAATCCACCCTCTCCCCAACTTCAAGCTAAGACCCAGGGTGTAAAGGTGTGTGCCTCAGTTCCCTCCGTCAGGTGCCTCGACTCTTGCTTCTGAATCGGCCACTGACAAACTGCCTGGTTATCTTCATGCTGACTCTCACTACACCTGCGCAAACGTATTTCTCTATGAGCAATGTGTTTCTGAAGGACCTGGATGCGTCTGGCTGAGGCATTTTCCGTGGTGATCTGCTCCGTGGTTACTCTTGCTTTATTTTTTTGTACTGAGAAGCTGCAGGCTGAAGTCTGACATCAGATTGGTTAATCCTGCAGGCTCTGGAACAGGAGCTCATTCTGTTGACCGCATTGGAGAAACTGAGGCTGGAAGGCTTTGTCCTCGCCACCTGCCCCCATCTGATGTGAGATCTGAGGCAGTGCTGGTGTCAGGCCTAGGGTTAAACCTCAGCTGAAACACAACGATGTGCCAAGTCCCCCGAGCCCTCGATCAGTGCCCTAAGAAAAATGAGTGTTTTGGATACACTTTCCCTCATGCCATCCAGCTCTCACGGAAGTCTTTAAAAGAGAAGTGAGGAACATAACTTCATCCTGCTTTGACCTTCTTCTAGGTGAAGTGAGAGCCTTCTCATGTAGCATTACCTTATGAAATTGGGGTAGATATGTGACATAATCCTACAGTTGAGGGAACTGGCCTACAGTTTAAAAGAAACACTCCAGATGTTACAGCTGGCAAGTTTTAGCAACTCACTAGATGCCAAGTCTGTTTCCTTCAGTCAGAGTCCCATCAAGACCCATTTTTTCAGTGGCAATGACTGTGGAATGACCTTGGGAAAGCCAAAAGTTCTGCCTTCTAGGACACATCCCTGCCAGCAGCTTTGGCTGATGTCACACCTCTCACTAGTTCCTCTTTGTCTTCTAGCTTAAGGTTCCATGTCCTCTTTGAATATGTCTACATTTTCTTTTCTTTCTTTTTTTTTTTTTGAGACAGAGTCTCACTCTGTCACCAAGGCTGGAGTGCAGTGGTAGGACCTCGGCTCATTGCAACCTCCACCTCCCAGCCTCAAGCAATTCTCCAGCCTCAACCTCCTGAGTAGTTGGGATTACAGGTGCGTGCCACCATACCAGGCTAATTTTTTATTTTTAGTAGAGATGGGGTTTCACTATGTTAGTCAAGCTGGTCTCAAACTCCTGGGCTAAAGCAATCCCCCTGCCTCAGCTTCCCAAAGTGCTGGGATTACAGGTGTGCCACTATGCTTAGCCCATGTCTATGTTTTCAAAAGGTAAAGTCAACAGAGAAGGAGCTAGAACAGGAAGGTGAGTTTGGGCTACCTGTCACTTTCTGCTTAGCAGCTCGGCTCCGTCCTCTAAAATGAACTCTGGTCTACAGTTTTGATACAAACCATTGCTGGCTAAAGCAAAATGGCACTGGAAGTAGCTCTCACACTGAGGCACGAAACTTTAACCAGTGACATTAACAGAGGCTAATTAAAAAGCCTCTTGTGAATGTCACTGGTTAAAGTTAGTGACACTAGCCCCAATGAGTAGGTTGGAGGGAATGTTCATTAAGTTCCTGACCAGCTTCTATAATCTTCCTCTCTGACATTTCCAGGATGGGATGACCTCTATCACAGGGTTGGAGAAATTCTAAAGGTGGCACGTAGGTAGAAAGAGCTTCCCAGGGTTTCCTTCTTGGAGGTGTGTTGGAGGGTGATGGGTTTTTAAGAATCTCTGATGAAGACATTATGTCCTCAACAGGGTAGAGAAGATGCAAAGCTCAGTCGACAGTGCTCACTATTCCCTTTTCTGCCCAGAGCAGCATATTCTACAGCTCAGGTTGCTAAGCTAAAGCCAGGAACTGCGGAAGGTTATCCTTTGGTAAGTTGCATAACACTGCATGAATGATTCTGAAGTTATACTCCCCAGGGTCAGGGAGAAGAACCAGCAGCAAAAATCAGATTTGAGTCCCTGCTAAGATTGCCTTTGGAGCAATGTCCCAGGTATGGCTGCCGTCAGATGCGACAACTTACTTTTAAATTAAAATTATTTTTTTAAATGTATTTTTTAAAAACAGAGACAGTCTCGCTGTTTCCCAGGCTGGTTTTGAACTCCTGGGCTCAAGTGATCCTCCTGCCTCAGCCACCCAAAGTGCTGGGATTACAGATGTGAGCCACCATGCCTGGCCTTTTTATTTATTTATCTATTTATTTTTAAATTATTATTTTTCTTTTTAGATTTAATTTCAAACTTACTTTTAATTGCCATTGTCCACAGGGCTGCAAAGGTGACTGATCACTCCACAGCTTGTTCCAGAGTAAAATTCATGCACTTGTACTTCAGGGAAGTGGCAGGTCATGCATGGGGCAGAGAGGCCAGCTGAGCCCACGGGAGGTGAAGTAAATCTCAGAGATGCTGGCCAAGTGGGCCTGCTCCTCTGTCACCGGGCATCCTCTACGGAGAAGTTCTTGGGCTTTCTTCTGCCATCATTGCTACCGTCAGTACTGTTTGCTCAGGCGCACTTCCCTGCCCCTTATCTTTGTGTTAATAGGAACAAAGGTTTCAGCTTCTTTTTGTGAGATAGAATCAGCCTCGTGTCCTTCTGTGGGTCAAGTGTGGTTTAGCCTGCTGCTACAGAAATCACAGAGCTCAGAACGGGAAAGCAGCCAGTGAAATGAGGGAGCAGCTGAGAACAGCTTCCGAAAGGGAAGGTTGTCTTCGTTCTTGGACAGGAACAGATCACAGTCTGGGGGCACTGGGCAACAATGCCATTGGAAAGAATGATTCCTTCCCAACCTCAGGAAGAGCCGTTTTCTTGTGATGCTGCCCCTGTCTCCTCCAACTCCCCCAGCATGACCAGGAAGCAGGAGGCAACGGCAGACAGCAGTCCTTCCGGACAGAGCTGGACTGCAAAGGCTCATGTGGGTGCACAGCTCGTGGACAGCGAGCAGCTCAGCTCCAAGCCAGTGAGGGCCATGCATGAGGGGAGGTCTTCTCCAGTGCAAGCAAAGCCCTTTTCTGACTCCATTTCCTCATCATAGATTTTAATCTACACCTAAAATGCCTTTTATCTGTACCTAAAACAAATGTAATGTATTCTTAGCAAAAGAAAAATGGTTCTATTTTGATATCCCTTTTCTCCTGGAAAATATTTTCTTAAAATATCTATAGCAATCATTGGAATGACCTTTGTTTTTGACTTTGAGATGTTAATTTAATTGCTTAAAATGACATACCTTAGTATCAAATGCCCAAACCATATCAATTATGGCTAATATGATTGTAAGGTTGGCATTATGTTTAATTGTTCAGCAACAGAGAATACTTTTTTAAAGTTGTGAAATCCCAAAGGCAAATAAGGAGAAGGGATACAGCTGACTGAAGGTAATTATGGTGGATTTAACTATGCTCCACGATCCCATCTTGAAATCCCCCAGGTAGCTGTAAGGGGTGGGAAGAGCTAAAGAGACTTCGAAAAGAGTGTTATGTGGCTTGGGGTTTAGAAGTGAAGAAAATTGGTATGACTAGAAGATAGGGACATTTTAACTCAAATTTCACAGAAAGTCTTCAACAGCAGCAAAATGAGTATATTCAGGAGGCAAACTTGGGCTGCCTCATGAGCTAGGGGGCTCCTTCTTGGCATACAAATCCTTTTTAACGTCTGCAAACTGTTTAGACAGGTTTGAAATCCCATAGTTCTGCACCAAATATATTTCAATCCCATTTCCAGGTGCAAAATCCAGCAGAGATTGAAGCAGGCAGCAACACGAATGTAACAAGACAGGGGAATCCCTAAAAATTCAGGTTTCCAATCGTGATGCTGGATGGAAACTCCTGAAGGCCACATCCATGTTCATCTTGGAAGCAAAACCTTGAGGACGAGTTTAGCTGATCTACCAAGAGGGCAGGCTCCTGGTCTGTTCTTGTTATGTAAGGAAAAATGACCACCAAAATGTTCCTGGCAAACGAGAAGCCCCCACGAGACGACAGCACATCCAGATTTCCCTCAGCCTCAGCATGCATGTTTCCATCTGTCTCCACATGAATGCGAATAGCACCTCTCTTCCCTCTCTCATGACCCCATTTGGATAATAAACTATATGGCCACCCTCCTTATAGGTCAATTTCCCCTTATATCAACTCATCATAGCCCTGTTTCACAATCACATATTTAACCAACCAAAAATGTTAAATTCTATTCACATATATGGCCGTTAACGGACCATTTCTAGGCAGTTTCCCTACCTCTCCCAGAACCGAAATGAATATCAAAGATGTTGGAAATTTCACCTTCAAGTCCAATGACCCCTACATCATGTGTTCACCTTTATCATAAATGGCCCTTTCTCAAATATCTTTCTGAGTCAGTTTCCCAAGGATGCACCACTACTCACAGTGAACACGTAATGAATTGAACAGAGAACGGGAGAGCCGGAATTTTACCCAGTTAAGAACTGTAATTTGGTCCTTCCAGACAAATTCAGTTTCACTGAATTCCTGGAGGAACCACAGAACTAACAGGACCCTAATAATCAGGTACCACAAAGTTGGTGCCTCTGTCTGGAAGACTCAACTGATGGCTCTGCTAGGGAGTCCAGAAGATGATCTGTTTGTGGCCCATTAACTGTAGGCTCTTCTGAACACAATAAAGACAGTCTCTGCTTTAATCTGTGCAATGTGAACCCATTATCTTCACCCCCACCTCTAGCCACAGGCATCATCCCTGAACCCAAGGAGCCATCACACCTGATGTGCACCAGCAGAAGAAAGCCAGCAACAGTGGGAACTCCCTTTTGCCCACCGATAAGATAACGAAAGCCTGTGTCCTACCGATGGTGCGTTAGAATGATGACCTCGTTGTAAGAGGCCATGGCACACGGACTGACTGCAGCCCAGAAGCGTGTGATGCGTTTACACTCAGGTGCATCGCTCTTCAGTGGTCATGTTGGGATCCTTACACATCATTTCATTTCTTAGCTTTGCTCTTCTCTACCGACTATTTTTTATTTAATAAAAGCAAAATGGACATAATTTAATAGGTACATGTTGTTTTACACTAGAATTTTCAGAAATGTAGGCACTATGTAAAGAGAAGCAGGAAGGATTCTGAAAGCACTTCAGGGAATGAGTTTCCACGTCTTAGTTTACATCCTGCTGCGTTCCCCGCTTCCCTTTGCAGGAAGATTTCTGAGTCCACACAGCAGAACGTCGTGTCTCCTCATCTCCCATTTACCCTTTGGTGTGCTCTGATCTGGCTTGTACAGCCACCATTCCCAGCAACGTTTTAGCAAATGACTCCTAGCCATGTCTCCAAAGACCTCCACATTGCACCACCAATGGGCTGGGCTCTAACCTTATCTCAGCTGTTGTAACAGGAAGTTTTCTTCCGGCTGTCCTCCAGCTCACCACACACACCTCAGCCCCCTCTGCTGGGACCTTTAAGGGCCTCTCCTCTCTTTTCCTGCCTTTTCTTCCCAGGTGTGGTCATTCATTTCCAGGTTCTGAACATTATCTGTGTGCTAACTACTTCCACGTTGTATCTCTAGTCCAGGTCTTTGCTCTGACTGTCATCTGCACAAAGTTGATGATGCCACCTGGGCATCTCGCAGGCCTCCCAACTTCACAGGCCCTGCGCCCTTACCCCATCCACCTGCCCTTCCCTGAGTCTTCTCGGTGACAGAAAATGGTACCAATATTCAATCAATTGCTCAAAAAGCAAAAAGGACAGATGCCATCATACTTCTTCTTTCTTCCACTCTGTCTGCAAGTCAAACCCATCAGGAAATCCTGTGTATTGATTTGTTCTGGATATTTTTGAAACCACTTGCTGCTTTCTGTCCGCACTGTTTAAAACATGTCAGTATCTTCCACAGCATCTAGAAGAAAACACTAACTCCCTACCCATGTTCCCATCTGCCGGTGCAAGCTGCTTCCTGTCACTGCTGCATCAGTCCCTGGCCCTCTTACATGTCCCATGACAACCCATGCCCATGCCCCTCCCCGGCCTCTGGAGGTGCCTCTGTCTGGAAGACTCAGTGTCCCTCTCATGTGCTCACCCTCCTCCCCTGCTTCCACTTTCCACATGTTTAGCTTCTCATCCCTTACACTCTGCTTCAGCCCAAGGGATTCTTCCCGAACCACCAGCTCTGTCAAAGAGCATTTTCTCCCAGCTCATCACTGAACAGCCAGCAACCTGCATGTTTCCTGATAATAGTGAAGACTTGAAATAGTGGGAGAGACAAATAAACAAGAACTAACCAAGTGGAGGACTGGAAATTGATTCCCAGGTAAGCCCCGTGAGCAGACGACACATCTGTCCCAGGTAAGCCCATGTGCAGGCAGCACAACTGTCCCCAGGTAAGCCCCATGAGCAGGTGCCACATCTGTCCCCACGTAACCATGTGAGTGGGCAGCATGTCTGTCCCAGGTAAGCCCTGTGAGCAGGCAACACATCTGTCCCAGGCAATCCCTGTGAGTGGGCAGCCTGCCTATCCCCAGGTAAGCCCTGTGAATGGGCAGTACATCTGTCTCCTGGGCCTGGTGACAGCCCACTGAGGAGCACAGATGCTGCAGCTAGGGGTGACGGAGCACACGGGTCACCCTCCAGTCTAATCTGATGTTTGAAGCCCCAGCACTGGCACCAACAGCCCTCAAGGAAGAATAGAATTAGATCTGGGAGAAGCAAGCTATCAGGAAGTAAATGATCATGGATCCTGGTTTATGAAATATCACTCATGCTTATTGGAAATGAGCTATATCCCTAACGATTTTAAGAGCAAATACCTTATGTAAATGTGGATCAAATGCTTCAGAAAGAGCTTTCAGATTGAGCTCTAATTGAATTTAAACTAAATATAACAACTTTGCAAGACTGCTTCAAAGAAAGCCCTGAAATTCATTTTGAAGGCAGAAGTCATTCCGGCCTTGGCAGGACAGAAGTACAAGGGGTAGGCAGCTATTTACTGATGTAATTACTTGATATAGGTCAAACACAAAAGTCTTTGGGGATCACTGAAGGCACTTCAGTCTGCGAGAGTTCATATTCTTTGTTATGGTTTGTTTCCCTGGAGACTCCATTTTCTCCTATTATAAATAACCCCAATGTGTCTAGCCAGTCCAGGCGTCAGACCCTTTGATAGAGTTCTGATTGTTTGGACAGGAAAACAGTGCCCGAGGATCTCTCCCTGGCTGCTGTTGGATGCTTGTTGAAGACCCACTCTATGGCTGCTGGTATGAGA
Organism: Cacajao melanocephalus; assembly: GCA_963573385.1. Taxonomy (NCBI): domain Eukaryota; kingdom Metazoa; phylum Chordata; class Mammalia; order Primates; family Pitheciidae; genus Cacajao; species Cacajao melanocephalus. The sequence goes on along the minus strand of CAUYLG010057868.1, from coordinate 10,167 downwards.
CAGTAAGGCAGGCCTGATGGTCAGAGGGAGGAGGAGGGTGGTCAGAGGGAGGAGGAGGGTGGCCAGAGGGAGGAGAGTCTGATGGCCAGGGGGAAGAAGGTGATGGTCAGAGGAGGGTGATGCTCACAGGGAGGAGAGTCTGATGGCCAAAAGGAAGAGGGTGATAGTCAGAGGGAGGAGGAGGATGGTCACAGGGAGGAGTGTCTGATGGCCACGGAGAAGAGGGTAACATCAGAGGGAGAAGAGTGATGATCAGAGAGAGGAGGATGATGGCCCGAGGGGGAAGGGTCTGATAATTAGAGGGAGGCAGCTGTGAGGGTCCATGTGAAGTAGGTCTGACGACCAGGGCTCAAAGTTCATGAGTAAGTCTAATAACCTAAAGAAGAACTATGGGCAGTTGCAAAAATACAGCTATGTACAAGAGGGCTACTGTGTGCCAGACACTATAATCTGTGCTTCAAGATGCTGTTGCCAATTATTACAGCAAATTGCTAAAGTAAGTATTACTATGACTTCTATTACCCATATGAAGAAACACAGGCTCACCTCTGTCTCTAGGAAAGTTTCCTAGTTTCTAGAAGAAACTAAGAAACAAGATCAAAGTCACTCAGCTAGTAAGTGATAGGTAATCTAATCCCCATCTCTTTCTAATAACTTAGGTTTATTTTATATAACAGATGGAAGGTATGTTTATTAAAATAAGGAATTTTAAGATCATATCATAGGTTTATAGGCCACCTCTTGACTATATTTGGTTCTCTTTCCAGTTTGATTTTTAACTGGACCCTCAGTACACGAAATTCTTTACATTTCCACATCATGACTGTCGCCCCTCCACACCACGCCACCTCTGGTGCGAACACATCACACAAACGCACAAGGGATGATGTGGTGACACGTTCCGTGATGGGAACAATCATTCCTCATCCTTATTTTATACCTTTGGGTTCTCATAAGGTAATTACCTTCACATCAACTTTCACACAGGTCTGGAGAGAAGTGAGCCCATTGTTTCTAAAGCTGTGTCCTTCCTTAGCTCTACATGCAAATTTCTAAATTGTACTGAATGTAAAATAAGATGATATTTTAGTTAAAGAGAATAGTCTCATGTGTTTATTTTCAGTAATTACTATAATTGTGAGGAATGTAGTCAGTCAGTTGAAAGGTCCCTAGGATGATGTGACACTTTAAATAGATAGCTAAAATAATATGTATTATAGTTGAATTGGGAATCTATAATATGTCTTTAGAAGAAGAAGAGAAAAAAATGAATTTTTGTCTGTCATTGTTGACAGAGTACTGGCGTGTTCTGGCTGGAAAACCTACATTAGAAATGAGGTACATTAGGGATTATTAGACTTCCCCAACCCCACCAGAATACACATTTTCCCCCAATGCACATGGAACATTCTCTGAAATACACCATATGTGAAGTAACTAAATAAGTCTTCATAGTTTTATAGTTTTTAAAAGGTTGAAATCAACTCACACAAAGTGTCTTTTCTGATCACAACAGAATGAATTTAGAAATCAATAACAGATGGAAAACTGGAAAATTCACAAAAATATTTGGAAATTAAACACCCTTATAAATTACCAAAGTATTAAAGAGGAAACCACAAGGGAAACACAAAAATACTTTGAGCTGAATAAAAACAAAAACACAACAACATACCAGGGCTTATGGGCTGCAATGAAAAGAGTCATTGGAAGGAAAATTATAGCTGTGAAATCAAACACCGCATGTTCTCACTCATAGGCGGGTGTTGAACAATGAGAACACATGGACACAGGGAGGGGAGCATCACGCACTGGGGTCTGTTGGTGGGTGGCCAACAGAGGGACAGTGAGGAGTGTGGGGAGGTCAGGGAGGGATAACATAGGGAGAAATGCCAGATGTAGGTGACGGCAGGGATGGAGGCAGCAAACCACATTGCCATATGTGGATCTATGCAACAATCCTGCATGATCTGCACATGTACCCCAGAACCTAAAGTACAATTTAAAAAAAAAATTCCAGAGCCAAAAAAAAAAAAAAAAAAAAAGAAAATCAGGTGTTAAAAGTTTTGGGGTTTGCCTAAAGAAGGTTATATTAACTGTGCTTTTATTATTTAACAATATAGTCATTTAAATGTGTTTCTTTTATAATGTCTTTTTTATTAAAATTAAAAAGATACAAATACATTTTTGGGCATCTGAATGTCCCCTGTTATAAGCTAGGCTAAGCCGAGGCTGCTTAACTGGGACATCTTTGTTTCATATGTCTCTTACCATCTTCCTAGGATCATGGATTAGCTAGTTATGCTCTTCTTAACTCAGCGTGTTTAGAAAGTTGTGGTTAGTATTACAACCTCATTTGTAATTTATAAAATATGTTTTCTTCATATAATTGTATTTTATTTGTAAATATTCTTAACATGTCAGCACATACAGTGGCATTAACATGACCAAACAGAATGAAAAAAATAATAGTTGGTGCAAGAAACATATACTTAAAGAATGATAAATAGCATGAGGAGTATTCTTTAAGACAAAAATGTTTTCCACTTTTCCAGTTCCTCATTATCATAGCAATGTTAGTCCTCTATCAAAGATAAGATTATGGACATTTTGAGTTTGGTCTAATGCACTACCATTTATACTTGGCTGAAATTATTTTTTTAAATAATTAAAAGAAAAAACAAAAACACAAACAAAAAAGTACCTTCACATTAGAGTCTTCAGCCAGGACATAAGTGTTCTATAATTATTTACAGCTGAATTATAATCTACAAAAAATTACAAATGGAAGAGATCATCACCTAGGACAATTCACACATTTTTTCAGTCAAAACAATTGGGTTCAGAAACTGAGAGTTTAATCATTGTCAGGGCAGGAAGTAAACTCCCTCCTCTTGAGTCACACAGAAGCATTTTTTGCAGGTAGAACATATTATATTAGAATTTTTTTTTTTAGTTTTAGTTTAAAACTGGATTGACTTTTAATTATTAAAACAATATATGTTTATTGTAGAAAATCTGAAAACTCTCAAAAATATCGAGAAAAATTTTAAAGTTCATAAACCATTTTGTTTCTTTTCAAATGCATTAAACCCTTATTTATATTATAATTTGCAAAAAGAAAAAATCCTTAGTATGCATTGGGAAAATATTTCATACAAAATAAATTCATTCATTAGTCAAAGTGCATTTAAGGGAGATTCATTTATCAGAAAATTATAGAGGCCAAATATTTCTAAATTAGAAAACATAAAAATTAAGTCCTTGTTCTGAAATACAGGCACAAGCTCCATCCAACTTATAGGGCAGGTGAAAGTCATTAACAAAAGTTTAAGATCAAAGGATTATAAAGTAAAAGCCATTTTAAACCCCTTTTATTGTTTCTGATCCCCATTTACCGAACATTGGGTTTCATAAAAAACTTTAGTGCCTTTTATGGTAGGAATGTTTTAACACAGATTTATTTGTAAGGCTTGTGAGGACTTATAAACATTATGTTTTAATTGTTGTTTTAAGACTGATGTATTATGGCTGCTGCTTTTCTCTATTTTAGTTCAATAAATCTCCAAGTTCTAATCCACCAGACTTGTGATTCACCATTTTAATACACAAACCACAATTTTTTCTCTGACTTTGCTCAGGAAGAAGGAATAAAAGCATGATACATATTAAATAATTAAGGTTTTGAGGTGTTCCATACATATTACAGATTTTTAAAAACATTTTGAAATGTTAATCCTGATGAATCATGATTATGAAGACACACCATTTTAAACATTTGATAACATTCTTTAGTATACTTTTAAATATTTCATAGTGATTATTTTTATTATTGTTTCATACATATTAATATACTCATGAATATGCTAACAATTCACTTTTTAAAAATTTTGATAAATTAAAATGCTAACATGCTCAGTTGCTGGATAATAACAAAGCTGAATTTATAATATCTTGATAAATTGAAGTAGAGCATGGAATAAATTTCACATGCTGATGTTTATTGACGTATAATTCTCCTCTGACTTTCTTACACCCATCCAATTTGTCCAACTATTTTCATCAATAGTATTTATTCCAATTCAATAAAAATAAATTAGAAGGTAGTTTGGTTTTGGTGTAGCACTTTGAGTGTAACACTATAGTGAGATATATCATTAAACCATGACTAGTTGTATACAATGCAACATTTCATCATAATTCACTGGTCACACTCTCATCCAATTTTATTAAAAGAGAATGTATTTATTAATCTTGTGCTCTAAGTATATTCTTACAGTTGTGTAATCATGAACAAATAATAGATTTTGGTATTGAAAAAAATAATCAGACAGATAGGGGAAATATTTAAAAACCTAAAACTGAAAACCAATTATTTAGCTGAATTAAAAAGCAATTATCTGTTTTTTGTTTGTTTGTTTGTTTGTTTTTACATAGAAAACTCTCTTTGTACATTCAAAATCCTCTTCTGAGTAGAACTATAGGGCTTGGTCAAATAAGCATCTTTAGGTAAAAGGCACTGGTAATTATGAATTGACACTCCTGGTTCATGGAAACGATATTTCAGCAAAGTCAATCACCACATTAAAATGACTAATTGATCTAACTACTTGAATCCATCAGAGATTATCAAGAGGGTGAGAATTTCCCACTATTAAATTATGTAAAATATGACTTTTGGCAATTGAAAACTCTAGATGGTTTATTGCCTCCCTGTTAGCTTCAAAATGATGTTTTAAATTTTTTAGTAAATGAGTTGTCTTTGCTTCCCAAAAGAATTGCTCATAATTTATGTTGCAAGTATTGTTAAAAAAAAAAAAAGAATTTTCCATTTCAAAGGAAAAGAAAATTAACTAATGTTATGGGAATGTTAATTTATTTTTCGGATGAAAATAATTTTTGAAATCATGCAACTCATTAAAGGCAGCCTCAAATAATGTGTTATTAAGTGAAGTTTTATGCTCTTCTGCACATTTCTTTATTACTTTGACAGTCTTGGGAAGGTTAGATGCATACAGGCCTGCAGTTTTACGTGGAATTCCCTTCATTTATTTGAGTCTCTTGTAACTTCTTTTGTAAATCATAACTCAAGTCCACTTAACAAAACAATCTTAGATGATATAATGCCATGTGCCTTAAAATAGTGAGAGACAATGCTCCAGTACATGGCTACATGTGACATTCTGGTTTGAGCCACCACAAAGGCCTTCAAACAGAATGAAACATAAATCAGTACAAGCTGTGGAAACAATAGCTTTCTAAATATTGTACTCTAGTGTCTAGATCGTACCACAACACAAAAACATAACAAAGTTTGAATTAGACCACACTAAAGATTTCAAAGGAAAATATACAGTGCTGCACAGCACAGATGCCATGTCTTTCTTTCTGGTATACACACATCTGTTGCAATTCTGAAATAGGTCTGTAGCACAGTGATGGCATCACCATTAACTGATTTCAATGATGTTTGCACCAAATGGAAGTATTAGAAAAATTTCTGAAGTGCTCTTTTTCTGAGACTTGTTTCTTCGTGTTGCCTTAGTATTCTAATATTTACAAAGAGCCAGTTAAAAACATTATGATGAAGACTTTCTTTTGATAATCTCCAGTGGCAATTATGCCCAAAATACATAAGTAAAAATGATTTTTATGCAAGACATTCTATAGTAGTTAACATATTTATATGTCTAACCTAAGATAACTAAATAATATTGTAGATGCACTGCCCTAAATGCTGAACCATGGTAAGATAAGAAATCAACCATGCTCCACTTAAGAGACCTTACATATTTTAGTTATCATATTTTATAAGTTTTTACCAATCACTTAAGTAGTCTTATCAAAAAATGCATATATATACGTGTGTGTGCATATGTATACATAGAGACAGAGAGAGAGAGAGACAGACAGACAGAGAGAGAGACATCCATAGCTACAGTTCGACTGGACGATCAATTCATTCCCCAATATTTGGAGAAGACTGAAGCTTGGTGAAAGATGATAACTCCAAAATGGGGGACTAAAGAAGACTAATGGTTAAAAGATAACAATGTGTATAAAGGTCCACATATGGTCCATAAACATTTATACACATTGTTATCTTTTAACCTCATTTTCATTACATATATGTCTCCAGAAATTTTATTTTAATTATACCTCTTATAATTCCTATTTATTTATTTATTAAAGTCGACTTAAGATACATACTACTGTGTGCTTGTTTTTCCTGCGTGACAAGAAAGCTGGAAAAAAATGGTCTGTGACTCAGCATTCCCCTAAAGATTACCCCAATGATGAGTGGTACAATGGAAAGAGTAACAAGAATTTTTAAAAGTCTGAACTTTTTCATATATATATATATACACACACACACACATATATATGTGTATGTATACATATATATGTGTGTATATGTATACATATACATATATATGTGTGTGTGTATATATATATATATATATATATATATATATACACAGACTAAGAGGTTTATACATATATCTTGATTTTTGGAGAAGTGCTAAAAAGTAAATAACATTAAAAACTCATTTTACAAATGAGGAAATCAAAGCACAAATAGTTTACCCAAATTATACATGCATAGAAATTATAATTAATAGCTAATGGAGTCTGGTACTTGCCTTTTAAACCATCACGTTTTAAACTATGAGAAAGAATAATTTGTTTAAATAATTTTAATTTAATATAATTAACAGACACTACTTCCTAATAACTTACATTTCTGTATTTTCTATGCTGTGACAAAAATCACTTGGAGCTACAGATTGTATAACAGTGGCACAGGAGGTTATCTCATGCAACTGAAGCCATGGAAATAGACTAGAAACAGGGTCTCAAGTACAGAGATTTGAATAGAAAGAGAAAGACCCAAATAAAGAGCACAGAGTGGAAAATCGTTGCTAACAAATTACATTTTCTCACCACTCAGAGACGAGATATGAATTATTTCTGACCTACTTTTTGGAAACTCTGGCAAAAGAGTCTCAATGATATTGGTAGGGCTGTTATCTGTGAGATGAGATTTATGAGAGAAGATGCAGATATGTCAGGGAAGACCTCAGAGCAGAGAAAATTTTAAATCAATTTCCAAAATTTATTTTACATCAATTTCCAAGATTTATTTTACACCCATTTCCAAGATTTATTTTACAGACTCTTGTAAGATCCTTATGGAAGTCCTGGCCCCTCAAGAACCTGTACATTTGCAGGGGAGAGTTTTGCCTCCCTAGGAAATCATGGAAGCACATCAAAAATAGGTCAAGATCAACTGAAAGGGCCAGAAGCCCAGCTAAGAGCAAGCGTTATGGAACAGGATATCAAGAGAACGTAATATGACTGTGGACATAAACAGCAGATGAAGTGGAAACAAAATTTTTCTCAAATCCTTTTAATTTTTGTATGTCTTTTTAAAAATCAATTTGTTCAATAAACATCTACTGAACACATACTATGTGCAGCACACTATTCTAGATGCTAGGGATACAGACATTCTCTGCCTTCATGGAAATTACATCTTTGGGGAAAGATTGACCATAAACAAAGAAGTAGATGGATAAAATACCAGAAAATGGTAAGTACTTATTGACAAACAATGGCTGAGGGAGAGAGCATTTGTTATTGTATCCTATAGTCTGTCCAGGGAAGAACTCTAATAAAATGCCACCTGAGAACAAGCTTAAGGGCAGTGAGAGGGCACCTTACATGTATATCTGGCATAGGAAGCATGAAAACAGCAAGCGCAAAGGCCCCATAGGAGATGTGTGAAGTATACAAACTTTAGCAGTGAGGCCAGTGTGGCTAAAGTGAAGGAAGGAAAGACTGGAAGAAGGAACATCCAACAGGGTCAGTGGAGACCAGTGAGCAGAAATAAAACCACACATATCCTATATATTCTGGTATTATGTAAGCCACACCTATGTTCAAACATCATTTGGAAAGAAGATAAAAAGAATGGAATGGCAGGAAATTTTTGATAGAGCAGTTAGCAATAAAGATTAAATCTCCAAAAAGATGTTGCTCTGAATAACATTATGATTATAATTATCTAGTAAATAGGGTCCACAGCATAGATTGAATTAATTAGGAAGAAATACCAAAAACGTTTTCAGGTTTTCTTTATATTTTTTAAATGTAACTATATTACTTCGTTTTCAAGCTGCTAATAAAGACATCCCACGACTGAGTAATTTGTATAGGAAAGAGATTTAGTAGACTTACAGTTCAACATGGCTGGGGAGGCCTCACAATAATTGCAGATGGCAAAGAGGAGTTAAGTCACATCTTAAATGGATAGCAGCAGGCAAAAAAGGGAGCACATGCAGAGAAACTCCACTTTATAAAACCATCAGATCTTGTGATATTTATTCACTATCCTGAGAACAGCACAGGAAAGACTCATCCCCATGATTCAATTACCTCCAACAACACATGGGAATTATGGGAGCTACAATTCAAGATGAGATTTGGGTGGGGACACAGAGCCAAACCATATTATTCAGCTACTTACACGTATATCTGCCATAGAAAGCATGAGGAGAAATAAAACTGCATATATTGTATATATCCTGGTATTAAGTAGGCCACGCTTACATCCAAATATCATTTGGAAAGAAGATAAAAACGGTGGAATGGCAGGAAAATATTGATGGAGCAGTTAGCAATAAAGATTAAATTTCCAAAAAGATGTAGTTCTGAATAACATTGAAATGGCTAGATTATGATTATCTAGTAAGTAGGGCCCATAGCATAGACTGAATTAACGAGGAAAAAATACTGAAAATGTTTGCAGGATTTTTTAAAATATATCCTAAAAAGTTTACACTGAAAACCAACGTGAATCATCAAATAATGAAAAAAGCAATATCAATTTGTAGAGCTTTATGACAACAAACATTAAATAATATTTCACAGGCAATGAATATACTCTAATATATTCATTTACTTTTTTGAACTACCATCAATAGAGATTAAAGGCTAAGCATCTTTAAGGCATTTTGGCAATCTAAAGAAAAAAATGACTTAAATAAGACCAACTTTAAGACAATAAAAATATTGAATAACCTAACTGTGTACCGTTTAATGAGAGAGAGTAGAAACAGGTATTTTTTTAAAGTCACTAAAAAGCTTTGGCAAAAATATGTGTGATAGAAATATCTTGTGACATAAAAACATATCTAGGCAAAAATTTAAATAACAAAGGGTTTTAGAGGAATATTTTAAACAGTTTTGCATAGTGAACCAGACAAATTTCTACAAGTGCTATTTGCATCTTGTAAATAGTGAGGAGATTCTTTATTTCACTTTTACCATTATTTTATGTGTTGGTCTTATTTTCTAAAAATGAGATATGGGTGGGGACGCAGAACCAAACCATATCATTCTGCTATTTACATGTATATCTGCCATAGAAAGCATGAAAATAGCATATGCAAAAGCCCCATAAGAGAAGTATGCCTGGAGTGTACAAACTTTAGCTAAGCTTGATTTAGTTGGGTCTTTACTGAGTGACAAGGAGTAGAATTTTAATCTATGCCAGGGGATGTCTAATTCCTCACTAAGTAAATAGAAGAATAGCAGATATAAGTAAATAGTTTTTCAGAAACAAACAAGTAGTATTTGCACTTGTCATTGTGACTTGGAACTTAGAATACTCATTTATGGATACTAATCATTTTCCCAGATTTTTAGAGAATGCTACTGAAAAACAATATCCATTGGTTAATCTCATGTAAAATTTATATTTTCTTGCACACTTTTATGAGCCACATATTATAATGAGTTTCATTCGGTCATGTTGAGGCAGGGCTTATCCATTTTATAATGGAATAATAAACAAGGAATTTATGTTTGAGTAGCAGCAGTATTTATATATATATTTTTTTTTCTTTTTTTTTTGAAAGAAAGAAAAAGAGGAAAGAAAATGAGAGTGAAAGAAAGAAAGAAAAAGAATGTAAGAGAGAAAGAAAGAGGAAGAGAAAGAGGGAGAGAGAATGAGATTCTTGCTCTATTGCCCAGGCTAGAATGCAGTCTAAAAATGGGTATTAAAAATCTCTTTTATGCCACTGTATTATAGCCTGGGTGACAGAGAAAAACCCTGTCTTAAAAAAACACAAACCAAAGGAAAAGAAGGAGGAAGAGGAGGTG
>CAUYLG010057867.1:0-18027 GCA_963573385.1 Cacajao melanocephalus | reverse complement strand
GATGGAGACAAAGATAGAGACAGAGACAGAGAGACAGAGACAGAGATAGAGACAGAGATAGATGGAGACAGAGATGGAGACAGAGAGAGATAGAGCTAGAGACAGATAGAGACAGACACAGAGATAGATGGAGACAGAGATGGAGACAGAGAGAGATAGACAGGTAGAGACAGACACAGAGATAGATGGAGACAGAGATAGAGACAGAGACAGAGACAGAGAGATAGAGACAGATAGAGACAGAGACAGAGATAGATGGAGACAGAGATGGAGAGAGATAGAGACAGAGACAGAGGTAGAGACAGAGACAGAGGTAGAGACAGAGACAGAGATAGGGATAGAGACAGAGAGACAGATAGCTCAGCTGAAGTTTTCTTGAGGTTTCTGCTATTTCCAACTACACATATAGAAACTCCCCACGAAATTTCCCATAAAATCTTCCCATGATAAAATGACCAATTTGGCTTGCTTATCTATAGTGATGGTATTAGGATTGCCAGAAAAATGATTATTGAGATCATCATCCAATCTCTAATAAATTACAGACATAGTTTATCGCTATGACAAGAGAATAGTGGATTGTCATCTAGATGAATGTGTGCGTAGATGTTTATCTGAACCAGACAAACCATGGCGCAGGCGACAGAGAGACAGGAAACTAAATAATAGCATGAAAATTAACCCTACTAATAGATTAAAATAAAAACTTTAAATAGCAAGAAACAACGAGTTAGCGAGGAAAAAATAGGAGCCAGACCAGGACGTGGAGCAACTGGGACTCTCCTACACTCATGATGGGTTTTTAAAATGGAGAAGCCACTCAGCCAACAAAAAAGAACGAAGTGGAACACCGGTCACAGCGTGGATGAGCCTGAAACTCGCTGAGTGACAGCAGTCAGGCTCGGAGGCCTTGCACCATGTGATCCGTGTACATTCAATGCCCCAAATGGGTAAATCTGTGGAAAGAACAAGTGGTTTTGTGGCTGCTAGGGGCTGAGGGACGGGAAAAGTGGGGTGACTGCTAAAGGGTGTGAGTCTTCTTTATAGCATGCTGTGAATGTTCTAGAAATACATTGCAGTGCTCATACGATCCTCTGAAGAAACTCAAAAGCACTGAACTGTACACTTCAAAAGGATGACTTCTGCCCAAGTGTGATGGTTCATACCTGTAATCCCAGCACTTTGGGAGGCCCATATGGGTGGATTGCTTGAGCCAAGGAGTTCCAGACCAGCCTGGGAGACACACCGAGATCATCTCTACAAAAAAATGCAAAAATTAGCTCAGCGCGGTGGCGTGCACCTGTAGCCCCAGCTACTCAGGAGGCTGAGGCGGGAGGATCACTTAAGTCCAGGAGATGGAGGCTGTGGTGAGCTGAGGTCGCACCACTGCACTCCAGCCTGGGTGACAGGGAGACCCTGTCTCAAATAAAATGGAGGGATGACTTCTACTTTTTCTAAATTATGTCTTAATCACGTACAAAGAACGAAAGATAAAGGAACCAGGAAGGAAAAAGTAAGCGCTGCTTGCTCACTGGGCTGAGCACACCGCCCTGCCTGGCTGGGGTCCCTCCTTCCTGCTCGAGGCCTCAGTCCCTGCACCCAGGCCCTCCTGTGCAAACCTGCCTCCTGCCAGAGCTGAATCCTGAGCGCCTCAAGTTCAGAGGCGTGTCTTGGGTTTCAGAACCCACCAGCACCGTCCAAAAGCTAGGACGTGGCCCCCTTTTGCAGCCTGACTGATTCTCCATCTGAGATCCATAAGGGCAGTCACTCCAAGGAGGACAGGGAAGCTGGTGTGCTAAATCAGAAGACAGGATGGCAGAGGCAGACAGGAGGAGTGCGTTTGCTTGGAGGAGTGTGTTTTCTTGGTAGTCAGAGGTGAAGCCCCAGAAAGTCCAGGTTCTTTGGGCTGGCCACGGAGAAAACGGGATACATGGAAAAATGAAAATGGACTTCCCACAGACACAGACAGACCCTGAAGTAGGGAAGAAACCAGGACTGGGAGAAAGCCAGGGTATCCAAGACTAAGGAAGTTAAATACCCACGGACATCTTTAACTGCAGACCCGCACACGGTGGCTTCCTCATCACCTGGAGCACCTGCCGCAGGGTTTCTGTGCACTGCAGTCATTTGACAAGGAAATGGGCTGCTGTTAGCATCTTGCACCCTGGGAGATGGAGGCACGGGACAGAGAAAGGGTCTTGGCTCCAGAGCCCTCCACTCCCCTCCAAAACCCCTCGAGTCTGCAGGTGACAGTTACAGAAATGACAAGCCAAATAAAAAGATAAGCACCTCAAGTCTGTGCTTTCCTCACAGATCCTAGGCAACCGCTTTAAGAATGGCAGCCCCAGTGACTCACAAACAGAACACAGCCACCAGAAAGAAGGCAGTCCTCCACCCACACTGCGGCCTCCCCCACGGAGCGTGACACAGAGACAATGGGGTGTGCTGGAATCTTCTGGAAGAGTGAATCAAACATTGAAAGCTTAAGAGATCATCAGAAATGACAAGCATTTAAACATATTTCTCAAAATTCAACAAGTGAACATTAATGTGTTTTGCCCGCACTACGTTCATCCTCCCAAGAATCTTAACATTCCTTTAAGACAACACACTTTCCCTTCAAGCTGAGCAGTTTCAGTGGTGCTGACCTCACTTCTAGAGCTTGGAAGGGCCCAGGGCCCAGAGACGGCTGGAAGACAGACACACAAAGCCCATCACACCTTCTCCTGGTCTTTTGCTGGAGGCGTCAGAAGAGGCGCTGCTGCTGGAGCTGGTAGGAGACTGGGACAGGATTTGAGCAGCTCAGTTTGCCATCTCAGCATCACAAGGGGGTACAATGGTTGCAAATGCAAGCAACTCAGAGGAATGGGGAGCTTTGAGATGAAAAGGGGTCCATTGCTTGAGCACCTGAATCCAGCCATGCCTGAAGTTCGTATTTCCTATACGCTGTATGGTGATATGAACCAAACTGTTTTTTTTCTTAAGTCACTTTGCATTGAGTTTCTGTCATTTGCAACCAATTGTCCTAACCCATAAACCAACAGATTGCCCATTGGGCATTAAAACCAAATTCATTGCATGACCATCAAGTGACACTGTATCCTTTTTCAGGAGTAACTCTGAAATGTGTCTTTACCACTGTATTTCTTTATTCACTCATAAAGTAGAATTTTGCCCAATCATGATTGTCATTATGTTGGGTTTAGGGGACGTTATTGTTTTTTATTTTTTATTTGAGACAGCGTCTCACTTTGTCGCCAGGCTGGAGTGCAGTGGCGGGATCTCAGCTCACTGCAAACTCTGCCTCCTGGATTCAAGCTATCCCCCTGCCTCAGCCTCCCAAGTGGCTGCAATTACAGACAGGCATCACCACACCTGGCTAATTTTTTATATTTTTAGTAGAGACAGGGTTTCACCATGTTGGCCAGGATGGTCTTGATCTCCTGACCTTGTGATTCACCCACCTCGGTCTCCTAGGAGAGGGGAGGTTATTAAGGGGCATCTGGGCGCGGTGGCTCAGGCCTGTAATCTCAGCACTTTGGGAGGCTGAGGTGGGTGGATCACCTGAGGTCAGGAGTTCAAGACCAGCCTGGCCAACATGGTAAAACCTCATCTCTACTAAAAATACAAAATTAGCTGGGCATGGGGGTGCATGCCTGTAATTCCAGCTACTTGGGGGGCTGAGGCAGGGGAATCACTTGAATCCGGGAGGTGGAGGTTGCAGGGAGCTGGGATCACACCACTGCACTCCAGCCTGGGCAACAAGAGTGAAACTCTGTCTCAAAAATAAAAACAAAAACAAAAACAAAAACAGGCTGGAATGGCCACAGCTAATTGATGCAGTTATGACCTGGGACGTCTCTTACCCCATAATATGCAATCTTGCTGTGAGAATGAAATCAGGTCATATTTCTGGCTTGCACTTCGTAGTATCTCACACATGGTCTATACCCTTTAAATGTGAATCAGCGTTCTTAAAAAGAGGGTTGAAATGTGGTCCCTGCTTTCAGGCAGCTTACAGTCTAGGAAACGTTTTTGTAAGAAATGATTACATGGTCATTTTTCATTGACTACAAAGGCCACATATGGATTGCAAAACATGTATAAAATCACTTACCTTAATAAAAACTATTATCACAAATGAAACATAATCCAGAAAAAACAAATATTGAGCCAAAAAGTAATGGGAAATGTGTTCTACTTCATTTAGGGATGGCTAGTTGATTCCTAGCAGTCTTTAAAGGAAGTGAAAATGATGCACAGCCTCAAAATAATTAAACTCCCCCCAAATTAAACAATCCATGAATAATTCACTCTCAAATCTGTTTTCTAGAAACAAAAACGAAAAACAAAGGTCTGTTTCCCAAATGACATCAGACATACACAGAAAGCTCCCAAGATATCAAATTAAATAAGCACCATTAATAAATAATTTAATTGCTTTGGCTAATGTGTTAAGTAGACAGGGTTTGAATTCCAAAAGCTCAGGGGCCTTCAGAGAAGTAAGAAAAGAAAGAAATTCAGATCCCATGGGGCACTATTTATATTATAATAGCGTATGACTATAATCATTACATTTCCTTTTTCTATTAAATTATTATCTAATAACAAAACATCTGGGTGCTAATGAGGTTTTCGTTTCTTTTTTTTGAGACAGAGTTTCGCTCTTGTTGCCGTGGCTGGAGTGCAATGGCGCGATCTCGGCTCACTGCAACCTCTGCCTCTCGGGTTCAAGCAATTCTCCTGCCTCAGCCTCCCGAGTAGCTGGAATTACAGGTATGTGCCACCACGCCTGGCTAATTTTGTATTCTTAGTAGAGATGGGGTTTCTCTATGTTGGTCAGGCTGGACTAGAACTCCCGACCTCAAGTGATCCACTTGCCTCAGCCTCCCAAAGTGCTGGGATTACAGACCTGAGTCACTGCACCTGGCCGCTAATGAGGTTTTCAAAAGTAATTTTTCTTTAATCTCTTCCATTCTATGCAGGTCCCTGAGCTTCAAGCAAGGAACTGAACTCAGGCCTTCCCGGGCCCCTGCATGGTGGATGGCTCCTCTTCCTCCTGCCTCCCTCCATCCTGCACCACCACTGCGGTCGCCTCAGACAGCTCCCCTGTCCCTCCAGGCCCTGCTCTGCCTCAGTGATCCTGACCCATGGAGCTGGCTTCCTCCAGGATGCCTGGCCTCCTGGTCTCCAACTAGGTTGGCCAGCGAGGACTTGAGTGGGGGACTGGAAAGCAGGAGGAGGGACGTCCACTCTCTGACCTCACAGTGTCTTCTCCCTGTTGTCCCTCCAGCCCTTGGATGGCACAGGCGCCCTGGGTTTCCTCACCACCTCTGGCATTTCGGTTTTTCCAACAACTCTCACTAGTGCCCCAGTTCTGCTCCCCCTGAAGGCGCCTGGCGTGGACTCTGTTTTCCAGGTCAGGCTCGGACCACGGTGCTGATCCATTCCTCTTGGGCACGCACTCCTTCCGCAGCACCTCTTCCGCAGCGCCTCTTCCGCGGCACCTCCAAATGTCTGGTAGGAGGCGTCTCTACTTCCTGCCCTCATGGACCCTGTGTGTCCCCTGAATTGTGTCACTCAACTCAAAATGACCAAAGGAAAAAAAGCAGTTTGGTTCATATCGCCATACAGTTGATAGGAAATACAGGCTTCATGCGTGGCTGGATTCAGGTGTTCAAACAAGGGACCTCTATTCATCTCTGAACAGACCCCTTCCAGAGCAGCCCTCTAGATTGGGTGCAGCTCTCTTGCCCACCCTGAGCCCAGGGCACTTCACGGTGCAAGGTTGTCCTCCATCTCCCAGGTCACGGATCTCCTTCAGGCCGCTGCTCTTCTGCACTCAGACGGAAAATGGCATCTGCTGAAACTCACACCTGTGGGGCCTCTTAAATTTTCACCTGTAAGACAACCCACCCTTTTTTTGAGAGCTGGTTCAATGCACCTCCTCTCTGCCATCATTTCCACTCTAGCTCTGGATTGGCCTCCGACGGATGACTCAGGATGCCACATCCTTTTCTTTCCCTTGTATCCTTGCACCTTAGAGGTTATGAACAGGGGACTTCCGTTACAGCTCAAATACCAGGTTTGTGATCTTGGACGTGTTACTTCGCAGCTCTGAGCTTGGTTTCCTCAATCTGGCACCAAATTGTTCCTGATTTCCTACAATGTATAAAGGAAACAGTAGCCCATGAGAAAGCACAAATTGTGTCTCAAAACAGTATTCCAGCTAGCTAGATAAGTATAATTAGACAGACTTATGACGCTATTGATTATTCAATTATTATTGTAAGAATAAATATAAGGGAGAAATATAAGAGCATATCACAGAGAAAGAAGATAATGTTTTTTCTTCTGAAGCCACCATATTCTCCCTTACATCTTAAAACATCAAAGCTTTTTGTCACTTATTAATGAGGGGAAGAAACTCAGTTCTGTGTAGTGCTGCCTAATGGTTGAATTTGGTTGATCTCTAAACAAACAAATACCCCCCCTTAAGCTGTCTAATATCCATCGTTAATTCTCTTTGTGAACTCAGGGGCAGGACTGCAAATGGTAGGTGGAAGAGCTCTTTCATAATGATTGACACAAAGGCAATTTTAAAATTTTTTAAAAAAATAAGTGGGTCATCCTTCCTCTTTGCATCAGGAAAATTCTTCAAGCCAAACATCAAACGTTAACTTTTGCTGTATAATGTTTCACTCAGAAATGAAACTCTCATCATCCAACACAAAATATGTAAGGAAATAGATAATTTGTTAGACCATGGAACTGAGAGTGCTCAGCTCTGTCTGTCGGCCTGGCTTCGTCCGAGCTCAGACGAGGTCATGGAGAGCTGCTGTCTCTCTCCCCGTCTCAGCTGTGCTTCTGTACGGACTCCACACTCACACAGGCTCTCTCCTCCCCGACACACGGTGACCACAGGAGCCTCAGCCTGGTGTGCTCCCATCTTTGTCTCCAGGGAGACCTTCTCTGGCGGTTCTTGCAAAGCCCTGAGCCTCACTCTGATTGGACCAGCGTAGGCCTCAAGCCAGTTCCTGCACTCCTCACTGTGGTAGGAAGACACTGTGCTTTGTCAGCCAGGACTTGGCCTTTATCCCTCAACCACATGCACCGAAACTGACACCAGGCTAGATCCACAAAGAAAATCTGGTGGCTGTTGCTGAAATTTGGCAGTTTAGATCCTGGGAAGGCAAACCAAAATTACCCACCCAACCTCAATTTAAAAAAATCTCTTGGACGGGCAATGTGGTTCACACCTATAACTCCAGCACTTTGGGAGGCCGAGGAGGGCCGATCATCTGAGGTCAGGAGTTTGAGACTAGCCTGGCCAACATGGTGAAACCCTGTCTCTACTAGAAACACTAAAATTAGCTGGGTGTGGTAGTGGGCGCCTATAATCTCAGCTACTCAGGAGGTTGAGACAGGAGAATCGCTTGAACCTGGGAGGCAAAAGTTGCAGTGAGCCAAGATGGTGCCACTGCACTCCAGCCTGGGTGACAGAGTAAGATTCCATCTCGGAAAAAAAAAGAAAAAGAAGAAAAAACCTCTTGAAGGTAGAAGTTTTCACCCTTGCTTCTCTGAAATTCTCAATCTCTAGAAAAGTAAAAGATCACAAGTTAAGCAGGAGGCCCTATCTCTATCAGTCACTGTACTCCTTGTTACCATGGGTCATGGGTGATCACTGCCACTTTGCTTCCGTTCAGGGGATGGGCTGTGGGTGCACCTCTGCAGCTCTGAGCTCAGGGCACACCAAAGCAGCCAATGAAACCTGAACGGCAAACCACATCTTCAAAAAGCATCACCTGCAAACAATGAGAGGGAAGGGGGAGGGAGGACAGTAGGGGGCAGGGAGGATGGGGAAGGATAACACCGGCCAACGGGTTGGGAGGAGCGGAGGTGGTTGGGGGACATGGAGACACCAAAACCACCATGGCACGTATGTACCTGTGCAACAATCCTGCAGGATGCAGGATGTGCACATGTACCCCAGAGCCCAAAGTACAAAAAGCAACAAAAAAGGCATCACCTGTTTTCTACTGGCCTTTTGGCAATGTAAGCAATTTTCATGCAGACAATTTTCTGCACAATTAATCTTACAGACAGGTTCAGAAGTCTGTCGCCCTGCAGCAGAAGAAAGCATTTCTGAAAAATAAACAAAACTAACCTTTAGTTTCATGGGTGTATACTTTTCTCCAAACTCACCAAATTGTATGTGTTAAATATGTACAGAAAACCTCAATAAAATGGTTTTAAAATGGTCTATGGCATTTCTGCCATTTGTTTGATAGGATACATCCCATTTTCCCTAAAGAATATGAAACTCCGGGGGCTATATTCGTCCACTAGGGCTGCCATGACAAAGTGCCAGACGCTGGGTGGCGTCAGCAACAGAGATTTATTTTTCCTCAGTTCTGGAAGCTGGAAGTCCAAGACCAAGGTGCTGGCGGCTGGTTCCTCCTGAGACCTCTCTCCCAGGTTTGCAGACACCATCGTCTCCCTGTGTCTTTACAGGGTGTCATTTCTCATCTGTGCCCTAACTTCCCTTCCTACACGGACCTCAGCCAGGCTGGAATCGAGCTCACCCTCATGATTTCATTTCTACCTAAGCATCTCTTTAAAGTCACATCTCCAAATGGAGTTCCAGGCTGCGGGGGTGGAAGTTTGGGCTTCCACAGGTGGATCTGGGAGAACAATGCAGCTGCAACCGTTGGAGAACTTGCTCAGGACCCACCCAGACCTACTGCCAGAACTCCCCTGGACACAGCTCCCCACGCCCTCTACCCCTTGAGCCGGGACAACCTCGCTGCCCTGTGGCTCCCAACACCTGCCCAGACCTTCACGCCAGGCTGCTGTTTCCCCACACAAGTGAGCGTCCCACTCCCTTCCAGCAGCCCTGACCTTCTCCTGCCTCAGATTCTTTCATGCTCTTCTCAGCTCCCAAATTCAGGCTCCCCGTAAAGCTCAGCCCATATTTCCATGGTAAAGTGCTCTGTGATTATTCACTGATTATTCACTGATTATTCACTGATTCCACCAGCATTTTTTTGAGTATCTGTTGTGTGCCTGACACTGATGGCTCACAGCTGGGGCACAGCTGTGAGCAGAACACAGATCCTCAGGGAGCCCCTGGCCTGCTAGTAGAGATAACCCCAATCCAGGGAGATGCAGGAGCACTGAGGAGAAGCCCCAACCCTGGGGTTCATGGAGGGCTTCCGGGAAGAGGAAGCAAAGTGGTCAGAGGCTACAACATATGAATTGGGTGGCGGGGTGGGGCTGCAGGAGGAAACCATAACTCAGTCCATAACAAGGGCTTAGCCTTGGTACTCTTAAGAACAGTATTCTGTCTGTAGAAAGGAGAATGCTGACGTGGTTTGGCTGTGTCCCCACTGAAATCTCATCTTGAAATCCTAAGTGTTGTAGGAGGAACCTGGTGGGAGGTGATAGAATTATTGGGGCGGGTCTTTCCTGTGTTGTTCCCATGATAGTGAATGAGTTTCACAAAATCTGACGGTTTTAAAAATGGGAGTTTCTCTGCACAAGCGCTCTCTTCACCTGCTGCCAGGCATGTAAGACGTGACTTGCTCCTCCTCGTTCACCTTCCACCATGATTGTGAGGCCTCCCCAGCCATGTGGAACTGTGAGTCCATTAAACCTCTTTCTTTTGTAAATTGCCCAGTTCCTGGTATGTCATTATCAGCAGGGTGAAATCGAACTAACACAAATGGAATTTCATTTGTGCTTAAAATCCTATAGTAGCATATTATTGTGTTTGCCTTTAACAGGGGGACATATTTTAACTACCATCCCCTAAGGCTGATTGCAAGGGACATAGGGGATTCCGATTCAGAGACACACACCCTTTGGCAGGAGGTGGAACCATGTGGCAAGCGCCTGGGGTGGACGGCTATTGTGTGTGTGGCCAGCAACCCTCCTGAGAACGGTACCTGCTATTCTTGGAAGAATCTCTCTCCCCATCGCACATGGCCTTGGTGAGCATGTGACCCAGGCTAGGGTTGTGAGGTCGGCTCTTCCAGCAATGTGAGTCTCTAGGGACAAAGATGGGAAGTGGTTGGAGTGGGTCCATGTGGAAGGAACTGAGACCTTGGTCCATGGACCTCTGTCCCTTTTAATCCACCAAGGAAAGAAGCTGATAGAAAGGCAAATTGACCTAGGGTCAGGGTCAAGGGTGAGAGTGGATGGGGGTCAGGTGCACCTGGCTCGGGGAGAGATACTTACTCCTCAAGTGCTGGAGAAGAGAACTGCAGATGGTGGCTTGCCCTGAGAACGGAATCAGAGCCCGCCAGTAATGGGGTCATTAAACCTGAGATAATACCCAGAATAAAAGCAGTCCAGTTGCAGGAGTGGGATGGAAGCTGAGCTGCAGAGCCACGTGTCTGCTGCCACGTGTAAATGAATGTATTTCCAATCCAGTCACACCATGGGGGTTCCTCCAGGCACCGACACCACCTCTGTGCGTTTTACAGCAAGAGACTCAAAGGCAAGGAAGGAACAGCTTTAGAAAACATGAAATCAAAGAAAGATCAGGAAGAACTGTCTTTCTGTCGGAAAGTACTCTGGGTTTTTACTTTTGAAGAGTTGCATCTAAAAGAAACCCTATGGGCCTTCACAGCAAGAGGAACGAGGCGTCCAGCTCCAGGCTGGAATCCACCATGTGACCCTCAGGCCCGACCACCCCAGCCTGGTGAAAGCCCATGCATGGCAGCATCTGAAGGGAGCTGCAACAGAGGGCTGGGCCCTGAGCCGCCGTGCTCACAGACGCATCTGCATCTGGAGGCCTCCCACCAGCAAAGCGCTCTTCTCCCCCACGAATCCAGTCTTTCTCCACTTCTAACCCTTCCCTCTCCTCATATCCTGGGCCCAAATGAAAGAGTTGGAGGCCTTTTGTTTGGGGCTTCTGGGCTGACCCAGCTGAGTCTTGCAGCTGCGTTTCAGTGGGCAATGGGCCTTTGAGCGGCCAGCGCGATTTTCCCTTTGCCTCTTCACTGCCCCGTCATGGTGCCTGAGAAGGGAACGCTTGTCACTGACAGTGGGCTCATTTTCTAATCACCCATCTCGACACCTGGAAGTCTAACGAGACCCCATTCAGCGTGGCTTTCTCCTGCTCCTGCGCCATTCCCTACCTCCTCCTGTCGTCCTTAAAGAAGAGTGTGCCAGGCAGAATACACTGCGTCCAGGCACAGGCATCAGTTGCAGGGATGCCTGCAGGATCAGCGGCAGGACGGGATACATTGTGTAGACAGTCACCGGTAGCAGCGAATGTTTGATCATCTTTCCAGGGGCTTTCTGGAATGAGTGAACATTGGCTTCTCTTGGTCTTTGTATCACAGAATTCAGGGTCTGGATTCTGGGGAAGGAGCATGGGTCATGCCCCAGAAGACTTGGAAAGAGCAGGTTAACAGCCACCGGGTTAACAAGGATACTGAAATGCGTCCCACAGTAAATCAGTTGTTCTCAACAAGGAAATCCATGTGCTGCTTTCAAAAGAGAGTGAAGAGATGCCGAGCTGCCTTGAATGAAATATCGCACTGCGATAAGCTCCCTAAAGAAGGAGAACTTCCAGAGCCCTGGAAGAAACACTAGAACGCTTGGGATTCTCACCCACAGCCCTGTTGCTTTCAAGCCTAAAACAAATGAAAGAAGATCCAGACCCGTGGTGGAGGGAGAAGGCTGAGGTCGATGGAAAGAGGGCAAAAGAGGGCATCTCAGGGATGAGAAAACGTCAGGCGGCGACGTCATCATCCACCGTTTTGCTTGCCTCCATATCTCCCTGGAAACCATGAGTGTCCTCTTGCCTTGATGATTCTGTCTCCTCTCCTGGACTCAAGCCCCTCATACTGAGGGCAGCGTTTCTCACAGGCTGGTCCAGCAACTCTCCTCCTTTCTCTCCAAACACCAAGTCACTGCCTCCAACTCACGTCAGTGGAGGGATTCTCCTCTTCTCCTGGGAGGACGCAGTATAAGTGAACCACACACATTTCTGCCAGTGTCTCATTCAACCGCCTCCTCCTTCACAAGCAGCCTACCTCGCTCAGCATGCATAAACGCATGGCTCCAACTTTGGGGGATCAGATCACCCTCAAGAGACGCAAGGTGCCTAAGGGCTCAAGCTTTGTAAAAGCAGGAACCTGGCTCTGAGCCCCGATGCTACCAGGCATTATCTTTGTGACATCGAGCAAGTTACTAAACTTTTCTACGCCAAGGCTTCCTCATGCATGAAATAGGGTTGACAACAGCAACTTCCTTGGAAGATTATGTGGGAGAAATAGGGAAATTTCTCCAACGAGAAACCATGAGTTAAATACTTGGCACAGTGTTTTCGCAGGAAGCATTCGTTGCTGATGATGTTGGTAATGCCATTATACAGTTTACTGTTACCATACAGAAGAACAATAAAATAATCCATCACTCTTCATCACTTTCTTCCCTTATTCTAATAAGTCGTTTGGTTCTCAGTCAAGAACACAGAAGTGTTGGCAGGTAAGCCAGGGATTTCCCAGTTTAACCCCAAAGTGAAGTTACAGATTGAAATCTGACTTGAAAGTCAGCTGTAAAAAGCATCCTATAGACTTGCTATTATATGTAAACACAGACTTACACTAAAGAACCCCAGGACACTTCCAGAGAGAAACTTAGATCCCAGACGTGGAATGAAAGAGAGACCCCCACATTGCCTGCATTGGTAATAGATTTATGTTGGAACCAACAAAAACGCCTGAGAAACAAACACAGTCCCCACGCAGATTCCTGAACTGCACACTGCAGGCTGCTACTGGGGAACATAATTCATCATCATAAAACAAACATCCATTTCACACTCGCATGGCAATGCGGACATCCTGATTTGCATAATGATGGTGATTTGCATATGAGGAAAATTTGCCTGAGTGAGTCTTGAGCTCAAAATACATTCAACTATGATACCGTGGGTACAATTTTCTCAAGGATCCCAATTTAATACTATTTATCTAATGAAAAGGAAAAAATAAATATTGGCTGTAACATCCCATTATGCTTGAGAGTTGGTTTTAAATGACACTTGAGTAGTGTGAGTGAGTGAGTGGTGTTTGTCTTCCCTTGAAGTGCGTATGAGAAAGGAGAGTGTTGTCTAGAGGTGAGAATTTCTTCACTTTAACAGTTGCTAAAAATGGGCATCTTCAGCTGCACACATGCACAATTATCTGCAGTAAGCATTTGGTCCACGAGCACAAGTACTTCTCACGAGTTAGCCACAAGTTGAGAGCAGAGATTATGTCTTAAGGATAGATGCTCTCAGAAAAGAAAAAGAAGAAGAAAAGTAAGGAAAAGAGAGACATCCTCAAGGTGACTTAAAAGGCACATTCCTCAGAAACCTGCAGCACAGGCAGAAACAGAAGCATAGCTGGAAATGCTTCTGGATCCTGCATCTTAGGAGAATGGCGTTGGAAGCGATCTTCCATCTGGCTCACCAGAGCTGGCGAGGGCAGTGTGTGCCTCTCCGGGCTGACTGTGCCTCGTGAGCTTCCCACGTGGCCGTCTGAAATGTGCTGTGTGCTCCTCTTTGCTTCCTCCCCAGGGTGGGTGGACAGAGATGTTGCTGAATCTCCATTTCATGGGGAGGGGCACTGGCACCATCAAAGCCAAAATAGCATGTGCCTCGTGCCCACACGCCTACAGTGCCAGCCTGATGACCACACCATTTTCATCACTGTCCTTCCCACTCAAGTGAATTTGCTGACAGTGATCTCTTTGGCTCTGCAGCTGCAGCCGGGGCCAGGCGAAGGGAGGAGCAAAGAGTCCTTCCATGTGACATAGGCCGTCTGGACAACTGTCTTTTGTACCTTATTGACTGGAATTCACAGCAAGAAATAGAGTATTTGACATTACTCCCTAAAAGGCACAGATGCACATGTGCACACACACACGCAAGGCAGCACACCCGAAGCTAAACCTCAGAAGACAATGCTTACTCTGCTGCATCCATGACATGTAACTTATTCTAGCATTTTCTATCTCATCCCACCCCACGCCATGCCATCTCACCCCACCCCATCTGTGTTAGGCCATTCTTGCATTGCTGTAAAGAAACACCAGAGACCGGGTGATTGACAAAGAAAAGAGATGTAGTTGCCTGAGCGTTCTGCAGGCTGTACAGGAAGCATGGTGCTGGCATTTGCTCGACTTCTAGGGAGGCCTCGGGAAGCTTACCATCATGGCAGAAGGCGAAAGAGGACTGTATGGTCTCCCACGGCCAGAGCAGGTACAAGGGGGGGACTGTTGGGGGTGAGGCAGGAGATGCCACTCACTTTTAAATGATTAGATCTCATGAGAACTCACTCTCGTGAAGACAGTACCAAGCCATGAGAGATCCACCCACATAGTCCAGACACCTCCTACAGGCCCCTCTTCAGCAGTGAAGATCACAGTTCAACATGAGATTTAGGTGAGGACAAATATCCAAACTACGTCGTCATCCCAGCCTCTTCTATATTAAATCACACTCTGCCATGCTTTGCTGCATCCTGCTATGTTAGGCTATTTCGTTTCTTTTTAAATGGTGACCACATCCCATTAGCTCACTAATGTGCCACAAAACACCGATTGAGATTCCAAAGGATGGGGAAAATACCCTAAAACTAGGATTTTTATGATAGTTTATTATAGACATATATGATGGTTTAGATATTTATATGGTAGTTTTTATATGATATTTATATGGTAGTTTAGACATTTATATGTTGGATTAGATGAATAAACCATATTCCACATGCTTCACCTTTCTTTCTGCTTTCTGCTTGTTCTTCTTTTTCTATGTCTTAAAAGGAAGTAATTCTGTGAGTTACTGTGCTAATTTTTATGAAAAAACTAAGGCTTAGGCTCAGAGAAATGAGAGAATGACTCAATGAAGGCTTTAGAAAATGATTAAATCAAGAGCTTCTTAAAGCAGCACCGTGGCACAAACATAACAGCTTTCTCCTGGGGTTTAGGATGAATCGAAGCTTTAATCTTTAAATAAGGATGCATTTTGCGCCAATAAATAAGAAACCTTCCCATCCACAGTTAAATATTCATGCAAGCCAAACCTATGGAATGAACCATCTGAAATGGTCTGCAATGTCAGCTGTGTGTGACAAGGGTCATTAGACTCAACCCAGCTTAGACTTCAGAATCCCTCTCAACACAGACCATCAATCAATCTTAGTTTTAAAAGTATATGAAGTCCGCATGCAGTGGTTTGCGCCTGTAATCCCAGCACTTTGGGGGGCTGAGGCCGGTTGATCCCCTGAGGTCAGGAGTTTGAGACCAGCGTGGCCAACATGGCAAAACCCTGTCTCTACTGAAAATATAAAAACTAGCTGAGTGTGGTGGAGGATGCCTGTAGTCCCAGCTACTCGGGTGGTTGAGGCAGAAGAATCGCTTGAACCCGGGAGGCGGAAGTTGTAGTGAACTGAGATTGCGCCACTGCACTCCAGCCTGGGTGACAGAGTGAGACTCCATCTCAAAAAAAAAAAAAAAAGGTTGCTATAGTGGAACAAACGGGCACATGCATCATCTCACATAGCTATCCATCCCTCCTCCACCACTCCCCGTGGCATGAACAGCTATAATCTACTTACTTAGCAAAATTTTGTTTCCTCCTAAAGAAAAATGTATTTCACACAATCACCATGATTATCCAACACCAGAATCTCCTAGATGAAAATAACAATATTCACTTATATCGGGATTTACCACACATCTCAGCGTTGCTTTGGAAGGCTTCGCTATGGTGTTTCTGGACATTCGCAGAGAGGACCCGATGAAACCAGGAAGGGGGACTCTGTCTGCCCAGAGCTGTCACTCCTAGGCATGAACCAGATGCTGCTTTGGTCTCTAAGGTCAGTCACACCCATTAGGTGAGTGAGCTGTTCGGCCTCTTCCCCAGGGGACTCTCCCCCAGTGACATTTTGTTGTATCCATGTTAAACACAGAGACGACTCCCACATCTACCGCTGCAGTGAAGCTCCTTCCTCTTTTCCAAAGTTTCAAACGTGTCGGGTAAGGCAGGCTAAAACACGTGCTTCACTGGTTCCCGGCCCTCAGACAAGAGTGGCTGAAGCAACACAGGTGCGTTTCTTCCTGCCACGGTCAGTATTTCTCCAGGATGGCGCCTGCGGGTGATATCTCATCATTTCACCTGCACATCATTGAGACTTCAAAGTAAGGAAAAAGGGGCAGAGAGCCCGGCATCAGCAAATAAACACGTTCCATTGGCCAAAGAAGTCACAGGGCCATTCCTAACTTCATAGGGTGGGAAAGTACAATGCAAAACTGAGGAGGGCCAGGTGTCGGTGCAACACGGAGATGCTGCTACCCATGTAAATTGAGAGAGGCTACCTGGGACACATCCTCCTCCAGGTCACCCCTTCCCTTCCACTTTGCTCACGTCATCAAGATTTAAACAGAGATGACACAGAGAGGGGAACATCGTATTCACATCTCCATTTATTTATTTATTTATTGAGACAGAGTCTTACTCTGTCACCCAGGCCAGAGTGCAGTGGCAGGATCTCAGCTCACTGCAACGTCTGCCTCCCGGGTTCAAGTGATTCTCTGGCCTTAACCTCCCAAGTAGCTGGGATTACAGGCACGTGCCACCATGCCTGGCTAATTTTTGTATTTTTAGTAGAGACAGAGTTTCACCATATTGGTCAGGCTGGTCTCGAACCCCTGACCTCGTGATCTGCCCACCTCAGCCTCCCAAAGTGCTGGGATTATGGGCGTGAGCCACCACGCCCGGCCTCACATTTCCATTCATTTAACAAACACTTATTGACTGACTCTCAAGTGCCAGGAAACATTCCAACCTAGAGGTAGAACAGTAAGCTACCTCTGCAGTGCTGACAAAGAATAAACAAACATAAAAAAAGGTATCTACTGTATCAGCAGGCGATAAAATGATGGTTTTGAAAAGGTGATAGGAAGTGAGGGAGCAAGCCATGAGGATCTCTAGGGAAAGGAATTGAGGGCAGCAGCAGAACAGGACGTGCAAACAGGCTGAGATGAAACATGGATGGTATGTTTCTTGTTTGTTTGTTTTTTGAGACTGAATCTTGCTGTCACTCAGGCTGGAGTGCAGTGTCATGATCTCGGCTCACTGCAACCTCTGCCTCCCGGGTTCAAGTGATTCTCCTGCCTCAGCCTCCTGAGTAGCTAGGATTACAGGTGCCTGCTAACATGCCTGACTAATTTTTGTATTTTTAGTAGAGATGGGGTTTCACCATGTTGGCCAGGCTGGTCTCGAACTCCTGACCTCAAGTGATTTGCCTGCCTCAGCCTCCCAAAGTGCTGGGATTTCAGGTGTGCACTGCCACACTCGGCTTGTTATGTTTCTTAAAAAAGCAAATAGGTCCGTGCAGACAGAGCCAGGTGAATGAGAAAATAATCGGGGGAGCCATGATCAGAGAGAGGGAAGTGATAGGTGGAGGGGAGTGAGGTACACAGCACATAGGGTCTGTGCAGCGCATAGAAGGACTTTGTTCCCCAAAGGACATAAGAGGTCACTGGAGGGCTTTGAACAGAGCTGTAATGTGGTCTGACATGGCTGTCTCTGACACGGTCGCAGAGTAGGCTGAGGGAGGAGAAGGCAGAAGTGTGAAGAGCAGCTGGGGGAGATGGCAGAAATCCGAGAAAGAGACGATGATGGCTGGATGGAGGAGAGCCTGCAGGAGAAAGTGGATTGATAGGCAGATTTGCTTTATTAATATTTTATTTTTATTTTTTTATTTTTTGAAAGAAAGAAAAAGAGAGGAAAGAAAGTGAGAGTGAAAGAAAGAAAAAAAAAGAATGTACGAGAGAAAGAAAGAGGAAGAGAAAGAGGGCGAGAGAACGGGATTCTTGTTCCACTGCCCAGGCTAGAATGCAGTCTAAAAATGGGTATTAAAAACCTCTATTATGCCAATAATTGTGCTTAACAATGGAGACAGGAAGGAATAAGAGATGAAAATAACAAACAAGCAGCCAACCAATATTTTATTTAAACCTGTG
>CAUYLG010057864.1:0-41399 GCA_963573385.1 Cacajao melanocephalus | reverse complement strand
TACTGAATTTTTTTAAAATCAGATCTATGTGGGTTTCAGTAGAGTTTTTAGTTTTTTCTCAATACAAAATTATGTCTTCTGCAAAGAGGGACAATGTAACTTCTACTTTTCCAATTTGGATGACTTTTATTTCTCTCTCTTGACTCATTGGTCTAGCTAGGATTTCCAGTATTATGTTGAATAGGAGTGGTGAAAATGGGCATTCCAGTTCGTAGAAGAAAGGCTTTCAGCTTTTCTCCATTCAGTATGATGTTAGCTGTGGGCTTGTCATATAGGGACTTTGTTATGTTGAGGTATGTTTATTCTATGGCTAGTTTGTTGAGAGATTTTTTTTATTATAAAGAGAAATTGCATTCTGTCAAATATTTTTTCTGTGTCTATTGTAATGATCGTAAGGTTTTTGTCCTTCATTTTGTTGATATATCATATTTATTTATTTGTGTATGTTGAGCCATCTTTGCATTTCTAGTATAAATTCCACTTGATAATGGCATATTATCTTTTTGATGTGCTGTTGGATTTGGTTTGCTAGCATTTGTTGGGGATTTTTGTGTCTATGATAAACAAGAATATTGAATTGTAGCATTCTCACTTTTTTGTTGTATCTTTGGTTTTGATATCAGGGTAATGCTGGCCTCAAAAAAAATAAGTTAGAAATAATTATTTTCTCTTCAATTCTTTGGGATAGTTTCAGGAGAATTCATGCCAACTTTGTAAGTTGGGCAGAATCTGACAGCAAAGTCATCCCATCCTGGGGAGAATTTTATTACTAATTCAATCTCATTATTCATTACTGGTCTGTTTAGGTTTTCTATTTCTTAGTGATTCAATCTTGTTGGGCTATATGTGTCCAGTGATGTATTCATTTCCTACAGATTTTCTAGTTTCTTATGACACAGTTGTTCATAATAGTCTCTGATGATCTTTTGCATTTTTGTGGTGTCAGTTGCTATGTCTCCTTTTTTGTTCATTTATTTGTTTTTCCTTTGGTTGATTTGGGTCTTCTCTCCTTTTTTTTTTTTTTTTAGTTAGTTCAGTTAGAAGTTTATCAATTTTGTTTAGTTCTTCAAAAAGAACCCTTTTCATTTTGTTGATCTTTTGCATGCTCCATTTTGCATAGTTCTGTTTAACTTACATGTATGTATAGAGTTTCCAAAGTCTCTCTTGTTA
Source organism: Cacajao melanocephalus (assembly GCA_963573385.1). Classification (NCBI taxonomy): domain Eukaryota; kingdom Metazoa; phylum Chordata; class Mammalia; order Primates; family Pitheciidae; genus Cacajao; species Cacajao melanocephalus. Next base: position 40,229 of record CAUYLG010057864.1, on the reverse strand, counting down.
TTGACTTCTAATTGTATTTCATTGTGGTCTGATACTTGATATGATATTGATTTTTAAACATTTCTAAGACTTGTTTTGTAGCCTAACATGTGTTCTAAACTAAAGAATGTTCCATGTGCTGATTAGAAGAAAGTGTATTCTAAAGCTGTTGGATATATTTGTTAGGTCCATTGGTCTAAAGTGCAGTTTAAATCCGATATTTCTTTGTTGCTTTTCTGTGTAATGACCTGTCTAATGCTGACAACGGGGTGAATGCTGAGAATAGAGTCTATATCTTTTTGTCAATCTAATAACATTTGCTCTATGTATCTGAGTGCTCCAGTGTTGGGTGCATATATATTTAGAATTGTTATATGCTTCTGCTAAATTGATATCTTTTAATATATAATTATCTTTTCTTTCCCTTTTACTGTTTTTGACTTAAAGTATCTTTTATCTGATATAAGTATAGTTACTCCTGCGTAGTTTTCTGTTTGCATGGAATATGTTTTTCTGTTTATATGGAATACGTTTTTGTATTCCTTTGCTTTTAGTTTATATGTGTCTTTACAGATGAACTGAGTTTTTTTTTTTTTTTTTTGGTAGACAGCATACTGTTGGGTCATGCTTTTTGTTTTCTCTTATGTCCATTCAGCTGGTCTATATCTTTTAAGTGAAAAGTTTAATCTGTTTATATGCAGGGTTAATATTAATATCTGAGAAATTATTCCTGTCATTTTATTAATTGCTTTCTGGTTGTTTTGTATATCCTTTGTTCATTTCTTTCTCTCTTACTGTTTATAATTGCAGTTTGGTGGTTTTCTGTAGTGGTAACACAAGTTCTTTCTCTTCCTCATTTATGAGTTTGCTTTACCAGTGAGTTTCGTACTTTCATGTGTTTTCTTGATGGTAGATATTGTCCTTTTGCTTGCAGGTGTAAGGATTTCTTGTAGGGCTTGTCTAGTGGTGATGAATTCCCTGTTTTTGCTTGCTAGGAAAGACTTTATTTCTCCTTCATTTTTGAAGGATAACTTTCTTGGGTATAGTATCATTGATTGACAGTTTTTCTTTTAATAGTTTGAATATATTATTCTATTGTCTCCTGGACCATAAGGTTTCTGCTGAGGAATCTTTTGTTAGTTTAATGTGGGTTTCTTTACATGTTGCTAGACAATTTACTGTTGCTGCTTTTAGAATTCATTCATTATCTCTGAGTTTTGACAATTTGAACATAATGTGCATTGGAGAAAATTTCTTCGGGTTGTATTTATTTGAGAATCTTGCATCTTTCTGTATCTGGATGTCTAATCTGGATGCAAGAAGTGGGAAGTTTTCAGTTATTATTTCTTTAACTAAATTTTCTATGCCTTTGCTATTCTCTTTGCCTTTGGAAACACCCAACATTTCAATATTTGGTTGCTTTATGGTGTCCCATATGTCACATAGGCTTTGTTTATTCTTATTTATTTATTTATTTTGTTTTACTAGGTTACTTCAAAAGACTTGTTTTCAAGTTCTGAATTTCTTTCCTCCACTTAATCTAGACTATTGTTGAAGTTCCCAGTTGTATTTTTAAAAATTCATTCAATGAATCCTAGCATTTTTATTTTTTTTAACAATATCTCCTTTTTTGGTGAATGTCTCATTCATATTCTAGTTTTTTTTTCTGATTTATTTTTATGGTTTACCTGTGTTCTTTTGTGTTTCATTAAACTGCTTTGATATGATTATTTTGAATATATTTTAGGTATTACATACTTTTTTATTGGAATCTATTGCTAGAGAATTCTTGTTTTTCTTTGAAGATGTCATATTTCCTTGCTTTTTCATGTTTCTTGTGTCCTTATATGCACTTTTGATGTAATAATTGCTTCTTCCAGTTTTGGGGATTGGCTGTAGTAGGAAAAGACTTTCTTCTATAGAGGTATCTATGGCATTGGTTGGGTAGATCACTTTGACTTTGTTTCTGGGTACTTGCACTAATGTAGGCTGTCTATGATTTCTTCAGCTGTAAACAGCATCAGTGTTGTCTGCAATTTCCTCAGTGGCTTAGGCTGCAGTTGTTGGTGGAGGCTGTGATGAGGCTTTGGTGGAGGCTGTGATGAGGCTTTGCTGGGGATGGGGATATCCAGTGGACCATATCTTAGGCCCCAGTGATGGCAGCAGAAGGCTGAGCATGCCTGTCCTTGGCCCCCTTGCAGCACACAGAGTTACTCATGTTAGAGGGCCAAGAAAACTCATTCTTGGGCCTCCAGGAGGCTTGCCAAGGTGCTGGTAGTGGCAGTGGTGAGCTGGGTGGGTGGAAAGAACCTCAGGTCTCTGGGAAGGATCCGTGGTATGGGCAACAGTGGCAGTGGTTGTAGGACAATCTTTGGATTCTCAAGCAGCATGTGCTGGTGTTAGCAGCTTCTGCTACAGCCTGGTGAGTCAGTTCTCAGATCCCCAGATAGTACATGCAGGTAACTGCCAGCAGTGGTATTGGTAGTAGGCTAGGTGGGCCTGTCCTTAGATTTCCAGGAGGAATACACAGATGCCAGCAGTGGTGGATAGAGCAGGGCAATCCCCAGGCCTCTGGATAGTGTACTTGGATGCTGACAGCAGGTGTTCTGCGCCTATTTTTGGGCTCTCTGGTAGTATGCATGTTCACCCAAGGTGACCAATTGGTTGGGGTAATATCCAGGCCCCCAGATAGTGTCCTTGGGCACTGAGGGGTGAAGAACATTGCCAGACTGGGCAAACCTGTCCTCAGGCCCCTACTCAGGCAGTGCACATAGGTACAGGCTGTTGTGGGTACAGTGGGGCTATCCTCAGGCTCCCATGCAGTATGCTTAGAAGGCAATAGCAGTGGTCACAGAGGGCAAGGAGAGCCTGTCCTTAGAACATGTGCAAGAGGGCAGGACCCTGCTGCTGGTGGGGGCAGTGTTGCTATCAGTGGAAGCAGCCCCAGGCAGGTGATTCTCAGGCTTGGGGAGCACATACTTTGGTTCTCTTTGACTCAGGGACAGCCTTCCTGCTGCACCTGTTACCCAGAGTGTAGGATACTCTTTAAGCTAGAGTGCTGGGCTCCCTATCTTACTTTTGGATTCAACTGGCATTGCACTGCTGCAGCCCTCTGGATGAACATGAGGGAATATCAGTGAGGCTCCAGGGATGTGGAGATTCAGGGGTTGTTAGGCTTCAGGACAGGACACGGTAGGTAGGGTTGGGCTCTCAAAATGGTACCATGCTGCAGCTACAGTGTTTTGAGGAGTGTGTAGGACCCAGCATGAATTCATTCTATAAAGCAATGCCACTAAACATTTTCCAGGCAACTCCGTAAACTAGTTTCAGCATCCTCAGTGGTCAAGAGGCCTTCCCATGGTTAGGATTGCAGGAATCCGCAGTGTAAAGGTAGACTTACGGAGAGGATATATTTTACCCTTTCCCCACAGTGGGGAGCTTCTCCAGGCACTCAGCTGATCCCAGCAAGGCTACTGCCTTGCTTCCCTCTCCTTTCCTGCCTAATGTGTTTTCCATCACTTCTCTGCTGAATTCCAATGTTCTCTCTTGGGTCCTCTATTCAAAGTGTGATTATCTACTCACTATTTTGGTTCTTTGTGGAGGAGGAGAGTGTTTTGTGCCTCTAGGCAGTCAGCTTGTAGCCTATCAGTGCAATGGAAGGTTTAGGTCTCTGTTCCCACAATATCTTGGACCTTCTGACAAATAAATGTTTTCCTTTTGTTGGTAAGTGTTGAGTGGAATATTGCTTCCTTTTTAAAATCTCATACCAACAAACAAGTTTCCTTTCTGGATAGTCTGCATGCAGACAGGCCTACCTCCAGGATGCTGCAGTTAGACTTTCCCAGTTATGGAGGCCTGCAATTCCCAAGATCTCCAGAGTGAGTTGATAAGCTGAAAACCCAGGAGACCCTGTGGTGTAGCGCCAGTGTGACAGCCAGCAGGCTCAAGACTCAGGATGAGCTGATGATTCAATTCAAGTATGAAGACTAGAAAAAGCTAATGTCACAGTTTGAAGGCAGCCAGGTAGGAGCTCTCTCTCTTTCTCTCTTTTTTTTAAATTAAACTTTTTATTTTGAGATGATTTATAGATTCACATGCAGTTGTACGAAATAATACAGCAAGAACTCCTGTGTCCTTTACCTAGTTGTCCCACAATGGTAATGTCTTAAACTGTAGGAAATATAACAACCAGTATTTTGAAATTGATTTAGTTAAGATACAGATGTTTCATTGATACAAGGGCACCTCATATTTTCCCTTTTATAGCCACATCCACTTACCTTCCATTACCACCTCTTCTTAGCCCTTAAAAAAAAGTTATTCTTATTCCATTTCTATAATTTTTTCATTTCAATAATTTATATATGTGAAATATTGGGATTGGGTTTTTTCACTTAGCATAATTCTCTGGAGATTTATCCAAGTTTTGACATATGTCAATGATCTGTTTCTTTTTATTTCTAACTAGTATTCCATGGTAGCGACAAACCAAGTTCGTTTAACTATTCAATTGATGAAGGACATTGAAGTTGTGTCCAGTTTTGGGTTGTTAAAAAGAAAACTATAAACTGTTGTGTATAAATTTCTGGGTAAGCATGTTTTTATTTCTCTAGGATACATGTTCAAGAGTGTAATTGCTGATTCATGTGGTAGCTACATGTTCAGTATTTTAAGACACTGCCAAATTATTTTTCATGGTCCCTGTACCACTTTATATTCCCACCAGCAATGAATGAGTGATCTAGTTTTCCACATCCTCTTCAGCATTTTGTGTCATCAGTAGTTATTTTATTTAGCTACTTTGATAGGTGTGTAGTAATATCTCATTGTGGTTTAATTTGCATTTCTCTAATGGCTAGTAATGTCGACCATCTTTTCATGAGCTTATTTTTTATCTGTATACTCTTTTCTCTATTTTGTCAATTTTCAAATGGCATTTTTTTAAATGTTGAGTTTTCAGAGTTCTTTAAATATTCTAAATAATCATCCTCTACCAGATAGGTGGCTTTCTGTAGCTTGTCTTTTTATTCTTTTAACAGAAAGAATTTCTCTTTCACAGGAAAAAATGTCTTTATTTTTGGTAAAGTCTAATCAATATTTGCTTACATTAATTGTGATTTTGCTGTCAAGTCAAAACACTACTTAGATCAGAAAGATTTTCTTCTGTTTTTTCTAAAATTTTATTATTTTATATTTTACATTCAATTATGTGACCCATTTCAGTTTTTATTTGTATAGGAGTGAGACTTAGGTAAAGGTTTGTTTTTTCAAACAAGGTATGTTCAATTTCCCCAGCACCACTTGTTGAAAAGTCTATTTTGACTCCAATGAAAGCTTTTGCCCCTTTGTTAAAATCAATTGGGCATATTTGTGTGGGTTTTTTCTGAGTTCTGTATTTTAGTCCATTGATCTGTGTCTCTATCTCCTTGCCAATTGCATGTGTCTTCATTACTGTAGCTATATAATGTCTTGAAATCAAATAAAATGATTTCTTCCCCTGTATTCTTTCAAAATTGTTTTAGCTATTATGGTTGTGCAATTTTCTTCTGGCTTCCATGGTTTTTGATAATAAATTTTGCCATCCAAATTTTTTTTCACTCTGTAGGTAAGGGTAGTTTCTCCCGATATTAACAAGATTTTTTTGGGGGGGCTTTAGTTTTAGTAGTTTATTATGGTGTGTCTTGGTGTGAATTCCTTTGAGTTTATTTTATGTGGGGTTTGATTAGTTTTTTTTAATCTTCAGGTTTATGCCTTTTGTCAAATTTGGGAAATCTTTAGCCACTATTTCTTTGAGAAGTTTTTAACCTCACCCTCTTTCTCCTCTCCTTGTGAAACTCTAATGGCATAAGCATTGAATTTTTTTAAATAGTCTTACAGATCCCTGAGGCTTTGTTTATTTTTCTTTTCCAGCCTATTTTCTCTCTGCTGTTCACAACTTAGGTCATTTGTATTGTTCCATCATTAAGTTTAGTAATTCTTTCCTTTTGCCTTTTATTCTGTTATTGAGTACATTCACTGAATTTTTAATTTCAGAGTTTTTATTATATATTTCAGTTCTAAAATTTCCATCTGCTTCTTCTTTATATTGTCTACTTATTTGCCCAGACTTTCTATTTCTTTGCTGTGTCTTTATTCTTTTCATTGTTTCATGTGTGCTTGTAATTGCTCATTGAAGCACTTTTTTGATGATTGCTTTAAAATCTTTGTCAAGTAATTCCAACATCGCTTTATCTCTGTGTTGGCATCTATTCATTGTCGTTTTCCCTTCAGTTTGATATCTTCTGGGTTCTTAGTATAACAAGTAATTTTCAATTGAATCATTGACATGTTGGGTATTATATCATGAGTGAATTTTATTTAAACCTTTTCTTTTAACTGACTTCTCTGGCAGAGATCTAACAGGAAAATGAGAGTGCTACCTTATTACTGCCATGTTGGGATAGAAATCCAGTTCTTCACTCACCTTGCTTTCACAGTCAATGTGGACAGTATTCTTCTTTATACTCCATTACTGCTGGGTGTGAGTAGGCATGCTGGCTCTCCACTGTGTCTCCACTGATACCCTCCTGGCTGGCAGGTGTTGGAGTGCCTCCTCACTGCCTCCCACATGGCTTCCGCTGAAACAGAGTGGGTGAGGAAATCTCATTACTCCTGGATGAAAGTCATGACTTTCCACTATTCCTGCTCTAAAACCTTCCCAGTGGAGAAATAAGAAATGGTCAGAAATTTCCCTACTTCTGTTTGAGTGTGGTGTTCTAGGCCACATGGTCTCCACCTGTAATGCTTGGGGAGGAGTTACTGTTTGCTTCATATATATTGTCCAGGGGGTTAGTTTCACTTAGTGGAAAGAATAGGGAAAGGTATATCTACTTCCCAGAAGTCCTCCCACCTGATTCTGCTTTAATGTCATCTGAAGGTCTGCTCTTAAGCATGGCTTCCCATTATTTTGAATTAAAATCTGTTTCCAAAAATAAAAGTGTATCTACCACCCATGGTTTATATGATATCCAAATCCTTCCAAATTGATTTCAAACATTTGTTTTTTCTGTCAGTCAAACCATGTGTCAGCTGCTCTAAAGGTAGTAGTTCAATAATTAAGAGGTACTCACACACACACACACACACACACACACACAGACACACACACACAAAACAGGTACTCACATCTGAGGACTGATCAGTTGATCAGATCAGTTAATTTCAAACTGTTCCAAACAGCTTTGAACTTGAGGATCTTAGTGGGGAGCAGGCCAAACAACAAAGCATTTTTTAAAATGCAAAAATTATTATGCTTAATAAAATGTTTTCAAAGTTAACTTGAAATTACAAATACAATCAAAAGAAAATTAACAATACAAATGTAAATATTATGTAAATATTTTTATGATTTAATAACTTCCTGCTTTTGGAGACTGAGTTTGGAAAAGCTCTAGTTTACTTTGATGTAAAAGGAGAATTATCCAGGAAACTTTGTTAAAAAATCCTTTATGTATCACCTTTTCTAGTTAGTGAATGCCTTCACCACATACAAAACATGCTGAAGAGAGAGCATATATTTAGTAAGATTATAGTGTCAAAGGGAAATGTTCTCTGCCCACAAAAAATTGAATAATTTTAAAGATTAAAAATTTAAAATAGTAACAACAAAACAATAGTAGCATTAAAAAAATCATACCTCATTCAACTATAAGGAATCAAAATGACTTTTTTGGTAGCTTATAAAAACCTAGAAAATTTTGATAGCTTATAAATTTCGGAAAACTTTCAGAATAAAAAATGGATTCAGTGATCCACTTATTTTAGTTTACACTTTTAAAATTCCAGAGCCTCATCAGTTCTCCAATACTTGTATTTTACTTTAATCAACCTTATGCCAGGATAAAATTCACATTTCAAAGGGTAATTCTACCTTAAAGTTAGTTTCAACTTTCTGACCTCAACGGTCCACCAAAATGTTAATTTTTCTATTACTAAAAAACTGCAGCTTTCAATAGAAAACATTCACGTAAAATACTTTTTCTTATACCAAATAGGCTTTTAGTTTTTATTTTTAAGAAAAGGCTGAAATGAATGTTAGATTTTATTATTTATAAGAATTATTTTCTAATCTGTCAGGTTTATTCTTTGTTTTTTTAACTTTAAAATGGGGCATTTTTAATAAAAATAAGGGAGGGAGACCAGGATCTAGTGAATAGTTCTAAAGAAGTGTTGCTGTTGTGTGGCAAACATTTAAATACTAATGGCAGCACAGACATGCAGATGCAGCCTGCCACCAGCAGTGTTAGCTATAGGAAGGAAAACGCTTGTCATTGATGAACTCTCCCTTGTTCTCTTTAGGTCTCATAATCCACATTCTTTTGGCAGCATTTGAAAATATGAATGATCTTCTCCTCCTACCCTGCCACATTTCATTCTCTTGGTTCTTTTCTTACCTCTCAGTTTTGTGAGGTTTTGTCTTGTCTTCATGCTTTATTTTCATCCTGGACAATTTGTTCTTGTTGTCTTCATGTCTCTCACCTTCAATATTTTTTTAAAGTCTTATTTATTATTTTTTAATAATAAATGTGTTTTCATGGTTCACAAACAAACAAAAACACAAGGTGTATACAGACAAGATTCCCTTCTAACCTGTTCCTCATTTTTCCCATTTTTCCTTTCCATCATATATGACTACCTTTATTAATTTTGTATATTTCTTGTGTTTTTTTTTTCAGATGCCAGCAAATAAAATATATATTCTACTTTCCCAAACTTTTTTTACACAAACGGTCATGTACTTTATGTACTATTCTGCTCCATGCCTTTTTTTACTTAACTGTATATTCTGGTAATTTTTCCATGTTGCTACACCTTTCCAATAACTGCATAATGATTCCTTTTGTTATTATATCCTAGTTTATCTGACCATTCCTCTACTGATAAACATTTGGTTTGTTTCAATATATTGCTCTTACAAATATCACTGTAACTGATAGCATATATTATTCCAAACATGTAGGGGTGTACAATGAAAGAGTGGGCCAATAGCTCACTTTTCTTCTTCAATAAGCCCTAATTTATCACTCTTAATAAAACTCCAGGCTGCAATTTATCTCTGTTTTCAAAATATATCCCTTATATATATCTTGTACTCTAGAATGTGCCCACTTTTCTCTCTCAAAATACCAACTACTTTCTAGATATTGCTACTTGAACATTCCATTGGCATTTCACATTTGTCAATTATCAAATTGAATTCATCCTTTTCTTTGTTCATTATCAAACTTGGTGCTTCTGTTGTTGCTATGTGTGAGTTTTTTTTTTAATATACTATATAGATGTTATGTGTGTATGCATTTTTAATATTTTCTTTTAATTCCTCTTCCTTAAGTGCAAACTTTGGTTGTTTGATTAAACTCATTTTCTCTTCAAATCTTTTTTTAAAATTTTGTTTCCATTCTGTTCTGATACAACATGAAATCGGCATGGTGGGTCATTTCCTAGACTTTTTACATCCTGTCTTTTTCTTTTTCTTGGGGCTGAGCAAGACTGTAATGGAATAAAGCAGGCTGATGCTTTAAAGGCAATATGAGCTAAAATGTGATGACTTCACATTTAGTAAATTAGATGTCTCTCTGTTAACGGGAGTTTAAAAATGCATATCCATAAAAAACAGATTTCTCACTCTTAGACACTACTCAATTAAATGACCAGTACTAAATTAAACTTTTTGCCTTTTCAGTTTACTTTGGCTCTTGTGTCATCTGTTAACTCGAAAACACATTTAATTAACTCTTGGTCATACATTTAATGATTGGTACATTATTTCACTGCTATAAAATGCTATGAAATAAATAATTGCCATGGAATTAACAGGACAATTCAAATGATAGAGCTACCAGGTAAATTTAATTTTCATTGGGAATGTTAAACTTCCAAGAAAACCATTAGTTCTGCCCACCATGTTGAGTTTTGCTTATTTTGTTCTATTTTACTTATTTAGTTCCGAATAACCAAGCTCAACTTTTTAGAAAAATATATTAAATTTTGACTAAATTACCTTAGTTTATTAGTTAGACTGTGCCTTTGTCCAAAATCAGAGGTGTTTTGTGAAGAAAGTCATGACCATAATGATTTTGCCTAATGTTATCTGCTTGCAACACTCCATCAATATTTGTCATTTTGTAGACGTTGGATCTCCTTCATCACTTGCTCTTTGCAGAGTTAATTTGAAAAGCATGAAATGTCTAGATGTAAAACTACAACATACATATTCTATGCTGTGTACAAAGTAGGTTATATCTCAAACTTTTTGATACAGTGACCTCTGTAGAAGAGAGCATGAAAATAAAACATAAATTGATTAAACAGAGATAACTAAAAGGTTTAAACAATATTCAAGAATACTCGTTAGTTAGTAGCTATCTAAGATAGCATCAGCCAACTAGATGTGAATTTTGAGAACACAGGGCAACTCTGGTAAAATAGGCTTTTTCTGTTTTACTGTAGTGGATGTTGGTTTGTGATTCTGAAATGGATAGTTCTGTTTATAATGAAACTTCCACCAGGAACAACTACATCAGTAATATTTTTAACAGTATCCTTTTTATTATTGGCTATCAGAGAAGCTAACTTATCAGTAATAAAAGACTGAAAATCATGTGTTTCTAGTAATTTTAATAATATAGGGGTGTATATAGGTTTGAAAAATTATCTGCCTATAGAGAAGTGGAATACTTAGCAATATTAAAATACTTACATTTGATCTCTTTGTAAAAAAATAAATCCCAAATTCTGCCATTTGGTAAAATTAACTAGGCAAAAGTCACATACTTGATAACTATACACACACATAAATTTTGTGTGTGTGTGTGTGTGTGTGTGTGTTGGCTCACCAGTTTCCAGCTTAAAACAGTTTAGGTTATAACAGGTTTAAAAGTACTGATACCTCCTCTATGACAGGAGTACAAACAATCACAAGACTTTGTATTAGGTGCTTAATAAAAATATTGTATTAAATCAATTCTTATATTGGCCAGTTACAATGAGAGAAAACAGTACCACCACAATTTTAAAATGACAGTGCTACAGCAAACCAGTCATAATATGCTTGAGTTAGTACTGAAAGCAATAGATTTAGAGTATTATGAAAATATATGCTTTCTTAAGTGCTGTGAATTATACCAAATAATTCTGAACACCACTTTTACTGAACTAATGAATCAAAGTGGAGCTTACCACCTTCTCTATAATCAGTATGTGGAAAATGTATATGGAAATACAGATTCAGAATACATGCTACACCACTCTCAGGGATAACAACTGTTAGGCAGCATTCAGTTTAATGGATTAAAAAAACCTCAACTTGGCAATTCAAGACCACTTCTAATTTGGTAAGGGACCTAAAAATGTGGTTTGGAAGAATTTAGAGACTGGGCTGGGCTATTTAAATTGAATTTATAATCTGTTTAGAGTCTGCAAAATTAAGCTAAATGTATACATTTCACAGGACTTGATCTTTTGAACAACACACAATTTTTGGGGTGTCCTCCCTTTTTCTCTCCCTCTTAAAACCTGGAAGACACAAAGCAGAAAATTTGTTTTAACAGGAATTAGTTCTTTCTGGCTTACATTGAAAGAGCTGCAAAATAGTAAATGTTTGGTAATTGAAAAGTACTTGCTAATTGTAGAAAATTTGGAAAATAACAGAAAAATGGAAATAGGAGCATACAAATTATATATAAATGTACTACTCAAGTAAACAAATACAAACACACGTCCCAAAACACACATTAATAAACACACACACATACATATGCAACAGAATTTACAAATATAAGATAAAATAACATACAATTTCCAGTTTAAATAAAACACAGTTTCACCTATAATATGATAAAATCCATCACTTTCTAATATTCACATCTGCGGTGTTTGGTGGAAATACTATGTAATGGGGTGGTATGGTATGTCTTTTAGCAACTTCATATTAACAGTTTAAATCAATTATGGTGGGATCATTTCATTACATCAATACAACAAACACTACAAACCAGGGTCTGAGTTATTGTTTTGCTGATTGTCAAGACTTAATAAAGCAATGGAGAAAATATTAATAATGCAGGTTTACATTTAAAATATGTCATATCTTTAGTGGTTATGTTATCAATAGCAGTAAACTTTGATCAGATAATTCTTCTGCTCCACTTTTAAGCAATCAATTATCCTATGTAACAAAGTTGCTTTCTTATTGAGTGACATTTTGACTTTTGTCCTTTTTTTTTACTCTTGTCTTACTCATTAACTTTAAATTTAAATATCAGTCAATGACAGCCGATTGTTAAAATTTATTAGCTCACTATTGCCCATCTCCCACATTTTATACACTCACCATTACTGAATATAAATAATTCTAAAAATCATTTACTCCTTGTCAGATTAAGAGTAAAATGCCATTACTGAGTAATTTTTAGTGCATTTATTGGATATTTGAATTTTTTGTGTATGCACAAATTATTTGCTTCTATTATCATTTCACATTTCTACTCACTATAATGCTTACTATGTTAATTTGTGATATTATATTAATTTGTAAGAGCTCATTTGATGTTAAGAATCGTAACTCCTGAATATTTGATGAGAATAAATTTTTCTCAGTTTCCTCTTTGGTATTTAATATTTATGGTATGTTTGATACAAAGTTTCTGCCTTTTTGAATTTGTAGAAAGCATTTTCCTATTCCACAGGAGTTAAATATTCATCTGTGTTTTCTTCTTATGTTATATGATATTCATTTTATGTTTAATTTTTCAGTATATTTAGGATTTACTTTAATATAAATTTTTTCTTCAATTCACTTTTTTTGATTCCATATATTGAATAAGCAATTCTTTATTATTCTGTGATCTTTCCTTTTTCATTAGCTAAATTCTTATTTTGATTTTAGGGCTATTTATTAGATACCATTGATGGCTAATTTTGGCACAAATGAAATCATTACCTTAAAATCTACTGGAGAAATTCTCAACTCTCTTCTTTTCCAGCCTATTCTTAGTGGTTTCTTCCTGTTTCTTTTTCTAGTTGTAATACTAAATATTTTTTTTTATCAGTTTGAAGAATAAGGTATTCATTGAGACACTAAAGAACTATTTTTAAATATATTAGATTAGCATCTTAGCAATATTTGGATTATTCAACTAAGATAGTGATGAACAATTCTGTAAAGTTTTCTTTTTTCCTTCTATAATAACCAGCATCACACTTATTTATTGAATGTGCACTGTGTGGCAGTCACTAAGTACAGCAGTGAAAAAACATCATCCTCTCTTGGGGCTTTCATTATTCTGGGGGAGAAAGATTATAACTTTTTAAATAATTTTATGATATGTTAGGTCCTATAAGAAAAAACAAGGTAAGTAGCCAGCAAGTGATTGTGGGGAAAGGGATTTTGTTTAAGTATTATTTCTGGATGCATACACACACATGCATGTATAAACACATACACAGACATTTATCCATACACATACACATATGCAAACACAACAAACACCATTTTTTGTGGAGAAAACTCTATATCTTGCTTTCCAATTGGTTATTGGCATTGTGAAGGTAAATATTTCTATGTGTGTTTATCTTTTATCTGGCCATTTTCTCATCTAATAATAAATTTTAATTTATTTCTACTGATTTTTCTGTTGTAAAGATGACAGCTATGAATAATAAACACAATTGTGCTCTATTATTGATTACACTTTTAATTCTAGTTTCTAATCATTTTGCATGGCTCAGTCAGAAAGTAATCAGAAATAATGATGGTAGTGATCAAGGTTTTTTAATTTTTCCTCAGTAAACTTTTTGATGATCTTATTTGTTATTTATTTTTAAATATTATGTTTTCTGTCAGTTTTAGATATAAATGCCTATTTATGGTAAAGACATACTCATTCTCTTTGGCCATATACCACAGTTGTCTTCCTAAGAAACCTTATGATTTTGTATATTCCATTATTAAAACAATTGTTTCAATTAAAAAGCAGTAGTTACTATTTAAACATTTTTCAGGTTTAAATTAGTGTGTCCTACCCTGAAGGATTACTACTAATAATTACATAAATATAAATGCATACTTATAATACATGAGCATTACAAAGAAAATCCTGACTTTACTTACGTCTGGCTTTTGTTTCAGTAAAATCTCTTTAATTTCCTATCACTTTATGAATGTATTTCTTACACATTTCCATCATCTTTATTATTTTTCCTCCTCACTGTTTCAACAAAACCTATTGACACTAAAATTTAGCTACTGTGGGTACACTTATCTTCCTACCTCTCTGCCGCTCCCTGTTTATCTATTTATTCCTTCCTCCCTCCCTCTCTCTTTTTCTCTTTCTTTCCTCTCCCTCCTTTCCTTCCTCCCTTCCTTCCATCTCTTCTTCCTTTCTTCCTTCCTCCCTTCTTTCTTTTTCTCTCCTCCTCCCTCCCTCCTTGCTCCTTTCTTCCAATATAGTGTCATTTTTCTCTGGATGCTTGTTTAATTCCTGATCACATGATAGTAGTGCCTTGCAAGTTTGGGAAAATAATCATTTGTAAGGTTTGTCTGATCTTAAATCTTTCTTGGAGTTAGCATATGAAGTTTTCACATGTTTTTCTATGCAATCGGCTTTTTTCCTACTTTTTAGTTTTACATAAAATCTTCTAAACAAGAAGTAGTGCAGTGTGATGATTAGGACAGAGACCCTAGAGCCAGATTTTTCTTCTAATTGCAGTTCTGAGACTTATCATCTGTTTAACCTTGAACAAATTACTTAACGTCTCACTGCCTCAGTTTCCTTATGTGAAAACTTCCTTTCTTATAATATCGTTTTACCTGAGAATTAAATAGTATAATTCAAATTCATTTAAAGGGTTAGAACACTGTATGAAACTAGTTAAGTACTCAAAATATGTTAGATACTATTAACTATTTCTCAAAATCCTCATAATTACTGAAACTCATGTGTTATAATTTGCTATGTCTTACTATCTTCGAAAACAGTAACTTCCTCATCTTGTAAGTACCTTAGAAATTTACAGTATATAAATTAGATATTTATTAATTTTTGCAATGTATTATTTCTGCTTTTCCTTGGCTTTCAGTAAGTTTATATTTTTGAATTAGAAAGTATCATGAATTGTTCTCACTTATAAGTTATGAGAATAATTTGAGGTGAAGGGTGGGAAAAGCTAGAGGATCAGAAAAAAATAACAATTGGGTATTAGGCTCAGTACCTGGATGATGAACTAATCTGAACAACAAAGCCCTGTGACATGAGTTTACTTATATAATAAACTGCACATATACCCCTGAACCTAAAATAAATGTTAAAAAAGAAAACATCATAAATTTATAGTTTTAATATTTTTAATGGAATAGCCCCATCTTTGTTATTTTTGAAATTACATGCAATTTTCTGACTTATTATTTATTGTCTTGATTTTTCTCGAGTTCTATTTATTGATATTAATATTGCCATTTAAAAGTTTTTGTTTGATTGGTATATTTTTACCCAATATTCTTTTTATACACCTCTAGTTACTGTGACATCTTTTAGGAGTGGGTAGCATATACGTGGCCTTTTATTAACATCAAACACAGATGTTTCACACTTTATCCATTTACATTTATTGTGATAATTGGTATGTTTGATATATTTTTATAATTCTTAATATTCATTAATGTTTCCTTTATTTTTAGAGATAAGGGTCTTGTATTATGAAAAATATATCTTATTTACTTTTAATCTTATCCAATAATATTACTTCTGTTTTAACATGACTTTTGTTCAATTTAATGTTAATTTTTAAATAACATAAGACTATATATATTTCCATGTCACAAAATTAAAAATGAGATTATTTCACCATTTACTTTCAAAGCATTTGATTACTATTTTGATTATATCCATTATATCTTTTTTATGTGGTTTTATTTATAAAGCCAATCTAAGCATGACTGACTTTTCTCAGATAATTCAATCTGTTCAGTCCACATTTATTGTAATTGCTACTTTTGTCTATTTGTTTTGTTTGCATTTCCGACTTCTTAAATGTATTGCATTTTAGATGTTCTCTTTATTCTTTCTATTTCAGTTCTTCCAGTGTTTGCAAATAATAGTTTTTATTTATTTTCTAATAGTTTTCTCTAAATGTATAAATAAAATTTGAACTAAAAGTTCAACTAAAAATTTATATCAACTTCCATTTCTTCTCTTAGGAGAGTAACATAATCCAAACTTAATATCCTGTAGTAAACAAAAACCTAGGCAAAATATATGAAGTAACTGTTTTTAGACATTGGTTTATAAGCAGAGTTGGACTGTGATTTCAAAGAGAAAGTAAACAAATGAGGTTAGTTCTATCATTGCCTCAGCTTTCTGTCTGAAGCCTGTTTCCAAAATGGTGCACAAGTAAGAGGATCTCAGACAGTACCCAGAGGTTTCATTGAGTTGAGGAGACAGATTAGTATTTAGGAATATGGAGGTGGCTAAAATTTGAAAGGAAAAGTACTAGAAAGAAAGTGACTATAAAAAGAAAGAAATTCCAAAAGCTGCTTGATACTCCTTCGAATCTTCTGCTGAATAGTAATCTGTACATGCGTGCCATAAAACTCCATGAGGCCAGACAAAAATTAATGTGTGGGAGAAGAATATTACTAGAGAACTATAAGCAGAAATATTGTTAAAACTCACACAGGGCTGAGAATTATTCAAGTTTTCATTTGCCAGAGTGGAGATATCAGAGGATTAAACATAGTAATAGCAAAGGCTGCTGTGGCAGGTAAAACATTGGCCTCCAAAATGCCCATGTGTTAGTTTCTGGAATCTGTGAATATGTTACCTTACAAGGCAAACAGAAACTTTGTGGGTATGATTAAGTTAAGGATTTTGAGATGAGGAGATCATCTTGGATTAGACACGTAGGTTCAATACAATCACAAGGGTTCCTTTTTTTTTTCTTTAAAAAAAAATAGTTTTGCTCTTGTCGCCCAGGCTGGAGTGCAATGGCATGATCTGGGCTCACTGCAACCTCTGCCTTCCATGTTCAAGAAATTTTCCTGCCTCAGCCTCCTGAGTAGTTGGGATTACAGGTGTGCACCACCACGCCCGGCTAATTTTTGTATTTTTAGTAGGGATGGGGTTTCAGCATGTTGGCCAGGCTGGTATTGAACTACTGAGCTCAGGTGATCTGCCCACCTCAACTTCCCAAGGTGCTGAAATTATAAGTGTGAACCAGCACGCCCAGCCCACAAGCATTCTTTAAGCGAAAGAGGAGACATTACAGTTTGATCACAAATAAACAAGAAAACCAGAAAGAAACAAATTGAAAGATGCAATGCTGCTGTCTTTGAAAATGGCCACAAACTAAGAAAGAAGATGGCCTATAGAAGTTAGAAAAGGTAAGAGAACAGATTTTTCCCTGGAGTTTCCAAAAGGAACACAGACATGTTCACACTTTGATTTTAATCTATTAAAACCCATTTCAGAGTTTCAACCTCTGAAAGAAAATAAGAACTGTGTCTTCTAGGGCACCAAACTTTGTAATTTAGCAGCAGCAATACGTAACTAATACAGTTACTCTATATTCAACATTGCAACTCAGGACAGATCATCGAACATTTTCAAAAATGATGCTAGCTGATTGTTTAAATATAACCATCTTTTAAAATTATGTTATATAACCTACACTTAAATGGACTATATTGAAGCCAACGGAAATACAAAAGTGTTATTATCTTTTAATTACCTTAATATATTTTTTCTGTTATCAATCCCCTTGATATTCTTTATAGCTGTTGTCCCTATATGATGAAAATACTATATAATGGTATGGTACTGCACATCTTTTTGCAATTCTACCTTCAGGGATGTCAGTTTTGAAGCTTAAAATCTCCCATGACATAAATATTTACTCTATGGAAAACTGATATCTGATTCCTGGGTGATATCTTTCAAATATATATAGAAAAAAATTTTCAAATAATTTAGGAGGAATAAATACATCTAACATTATTTTTTGAGGTCACAGTTACCATTATATTTTAAATTCACAAATATAAAAAACATCAGTATCTCTCATAAACGTACACCTAGAAATCATTAAGAAATTATTAGCAAATCAAATCAAGTTAAATTTTAACCCAAAAAATGCAATTTTGAATTATCATTCAAATATCAAAAAAGGTAATTTATCATATTCACAGAATTAAACAGACAAAAAAGTATTATCTCAATAGATACAGAAATAGCATTGGACAAAATTCAACACTCATTATTATAAGACCTTTTAGAAACTAGATGATATAGAAGGGGACTTCCTAAGTCTGAATAAGTATCTATCGAGAAACAAAACTATGCTATCATATTTCACAGGGACAGATGAAATGCTATCTCCACAAGATTAGGAACAAGCCGAGGTCCATTCTTACCACTTCTATTCAACATTCAATCGGAGGTCTTAGCTAGTGCAACAAGATAAGTAAAAAATAAACAATATAAAATTGGAAAATAAGTATTGCTGTCTTTATTCATAGATAACTTAATGGCATACATACAAAATCCTAAAGAAACTCGAAAAATATCTGTTATTAGAACTAATATGTAAATTTAGTAAGATCTTGGGACATTAGACCAATATGCAAAACTCAATTTTTATTTTATACAATCACATCATACAACTGGAAATTGAAATAAAATGATCATTTTTAAATACTATCCAAAGGCTTACAATACATAGAGATAAATTTAAATAAGTTCTGTTCAATGAAAACTATAAAATGCTGCAGAGAGAAATTGAGAAAGACCTAATTAAATGAAAAAATATACCATATTCAAAATTGTAAATCGAAAGACAATATGTTTATAATCCATGCAAATGTGGTCAATTACCAACAAATCTGCTCAAGCAATTCCATAGGATAAATAGTTTTTTTTCAACAAATTGGATACCCATATTGAAGGAAAATAAATTTTGTCTATTCCCTCATACTGCTACAAAACTTAAAGTGTAATCTAAAATAAAATGTAATGATGAAGGTTATAAAACTTTCAAAGTCAGAGTAGACAAAGATTTCTTAAAATAGAAAAATCATAAATCATTAAAAAAAATTTAGACCTCACTAAACTAAAGTTTTGCTTTACAAAAGAAGCCCTTAAGAAAATTAAAATATTTATAATTACTTGACAAAGAAATTCACCTGCCTCAGCCTCCCGAGTAGCTGGGATTATAGGCATGCACCACCATGCCTGGCTAATTTTTGTTTTTTTAGTAGAGCTGGGGTTTCACCATCTTGCCCAGGCTGGTCTCGAACTCCTGACCCTGTGATCCACCCGCCTCAGCCTCCCAAATTACTGGGAAACAGGCGTGAGCCACCACACCCAGCCAGAACTCTTTAATTCTTCCCAATTAAACTGCACAAAAGATTGGATTAAACACTTCACAAAGATAATATGATATATGTATGGCCAATGATCCATACTATAATAGATGTTTATGGCCATACTATAACAGATGTTTAGATTCTAAATCCTTATCAGAATGGCTACATTTAAAAATACTGATGATATTAAGTGTTGATGAGCATGTGGAGCAACCAGGACTCCCATATATTTCTGGTTGAGAATAAAAAAGTTGAAACCACTTTAGAAGAAAGTGAGGCACATTCTGAAACAGTTAAATATACAAGGTGCCTATAATACACCACTTTTACCCATTGGTAAAACCGTATCCTTCTCTTCTGAAAATGACCACATATTTTCACACCTTTACATAGAAGCTTTGAATATTATTAAATGCCCTAAGACAGGAATCAACTCAAATGCCCATCAAGAGGTGAATGAACAAATTGTGGTATATCTATACAATGGAATATTATTTACAAATAAATATAAACACATTACTGCTAAATGCAACAAAATGGATGAATTTCAAAAACATATGCTGGTCAAAAGAAGCCAGACATGAAACAGCACACACACTGTATGATTCAATTTATGGGGAACTGTAGAAAAGGTATCAAATCTTCAGTAACAGAAAGTAGGTCAGTGGTTGGCTGGAGTTAGATGTATGAGTGGAGATTCAAAAGGGACAAAACAAATATATTTTGTAAAATAAATATTCTACATTTTTATTGTGGTGGTGGTTGCACAGGTGTTTATCAATTCTCAAAATATATATATATACACGTAAAAGGGAACACTTTATTGTATGTTAATTATACCTCAAAAAAGTGACTAAAAGAAATTAATTAGTATCTATAATTTCTTCCTCAATGAAGACAGTACTATTTGCACCACCTCCCCACTTTTTTTAACTTTCTTCTTTGTTCAGCTTGATGAAAACAATTTGGAAATCCTTTCCTAAAGAGTAAAACTGATTTCACATTATGCCTATCTTTATTTAAAACTGACAGTTAATAATTGTGACATTGTATTAGTCCATTTTAATACTGTTATAAATAACTTCCTTGAGACTGGGTAATTTACAAAGGAAAAAGGTTTGATTCACTCACAGTTCTGCATGGCTGGGGAGGCCTCAGGAAACTTACAACCATGGCAGAAGGAAAAGCAGGCACCTTCTTCACAAGGTGGTAGGAGAGAGAAGAGCAGGGGAAACCACCACTTATAAAACCATCAGTTCTTGTGACAACTCTCTCACTATCATGAGAACAGCATGAGGCAAACCTCCCCTGTGATTATATCAGGTTCCTCCCTGACATGTGGGGATTACAATTGGAGATGAGATTTGGGTGGGGACACAGTCAAATCATATCAGACATTAAATATTATTTAGAGTTAATTATAACTTATATTGATTGATATCTGGCTATTATTGTCCCTTGTAGTCTGAATCTGCATTATTATTTCAGTTTTAATTAATATCAGTTAAGTAATATCAGCTCAACTTTTTAGCACACCTATTAATTTTGTTTCATGATTGTGTTGTTTTACATTTTGTTTTTCCTGTGTTCTTGAGGTTCATATCAGCATATATTTGCTTTATGTTTGTAATGAATCACTGAATCTTTCTAGGGACACAAATTTAACTGATTATTTCCTACATTACATCTGTTTCCTTAGGATATATTTTCTGTCATGGTTCAGCCTGATTACTCTTAATTCTATTGTTTGTTTTGTAATTTTTAAAAAATGTTTCCCCAAGTTATAGTTGTTCTTACTGGTCTATTTTGTGGATATTTGTAACTAAGGATCTGAAGTGGTAACTACTAACAATTGCAGTGGCTTCTTCAATAAACTAAATATTTACTGTCTAAGACTGGTAATTACAAAATTTCATTAATTGTTCCCAAGCCACGATATACATGTGGGGAAGGATGCATCTGGATGCCTGCCTTGTGCCTTTAGGAGTCCCTTGCTCAGGAAGCATAAGCAAATTACCAGAAGGGATACTCTTGTTGTTCTGAGAGCCAGTCTTAGGGCTTTTGCTTAGGTGAAAGGCTGAATTCCTTGAGAAAGGGCCAAAAACTGTTGTTTGAAATAAAAAGCGTAAATATTCACTAAAACAAATATTGTGCTTCTAGAAGCATATCTTCCAAAAATACTACAGCTATGCAATGATGTATGTTCAAGAGTGTATACTACATCATTATTTTAATAATATATATTTAGAGACAATCTATAATTTCTTATAGAAAAATGGTTAAATTATCAAGATATATATATACATATATATATATATATATGTATTCTTAAACTTAGGTATATCTAGTGAACAAGAATGTCCATTATTGCTTTTTGAGTGCAGAAAACAAATTGCAAAATAGTATGCATATTGTAATTTTGTAGAAAATATTTATAAAATAATAATTATGCATTTCATATGTAATATATAGGTACTATATCAAAAGATATAGATATTCTTGCAGATACACATTCTCTCTCTACATTATTATATATCATATATAATCTATCTATATAATCTATATACTCTATAATCTCTCTATACATATAAATATAATTATACATATTAATATATATATAATTATTACATATAAATTGTTATATATTATATATTATATATTATATATATAATGTATAATATGTATTGTATATATGTAATTATATAATATATATGTATAAATGACATAGTATATATATTTATAAAAAGATTTATATAATATATAGTTATATATTATATATATGATTATAATATATACAATAGTTTTTTGTGGTTACATCATTTACATGGCAGGGAGTATAAGTGGGGAATCTGCTACTTTAATTATACACATATCTATGTTCTTTATTTTTCCAAATTAGAATGTCTTTTAGTAATTAAGAAATGATTTTTAAAGACAAAAACAGTATTTTTAAGCTCTGCTAATTAGTTGGGGAAATAAGTAAAAATTTACTATCAATCTCTTTTTAAAATTTGTTGCTTATAATTTTAGACATAGATTAATACCAATTAATTATCATATTTTGCATTATAGTTTTCTTTCCAAAATGTTTCTGACTCCTGCATTATATTTTGCATTTAGTTATAGTAGCATAAATTACTTTTTGACTCATAACCACTGCAATACTGATTTCGATATTCAGAATCATAACATTTAAGAAAACTCCAATATCCTATTTCTCTTTCTTGACTTTGTAATCTTGATTCATCACTCAATTGCCTGAAATAGGCCTCCAATAAGTCTTTAAATAATTTTTTCCCAAGAAGGAAAAATGGATGCTAAATTTATCCTCCCCAAATATCTGAGAATGAATTTTTTCACATATTAATATGAACTTGAAATGTTATTCAAATTTTAATCACAAATGTTTCCCTGAAGATTGCTGTAGACTATTAAAGTACAGGTTCTCATGTTGTTCAATAATGTGAAGGAGAAGTCTCAGGCAAGACTTAATTTTGTTTATCTGTAGGTAACCTATTTTTTTCAGCTTGGATGTTTGGAGATGTTTTTAAACTCTAATTTAAACTTTAGCTATAATAATGCTTCTAAGTGTGAAGGGCTTCCAGTCTAAAAAACCATTTTTCCTCTTTTTAAAAAAAGTCTTGATTATTGCTTCTGATACATTTTTTCCTAGTCTTTTTCTTTCTCTCTCTCTCAAAAATACTAGTTTCCATGTTTATGTCATCTTTTTTTCCATCAACTTCTCTCATACATTGTTTATTTCCCTATTATTCTGAAAAAAACTTTTAAAGTTTGCTTTCTGCCTAGTAAGACAGTTTTCTGCTTTAATATCCACAGTCCAGATTTTAATTTGACTGTTGTTAATTTTCATTTACCATTATCTTTTCTTATGTTACTCATCTCATGTTTTACCTTTCTTTGCTTTCTTTACAACTCAGTATGATTCTTATATGGCTCTCTGTTCTCTTAATTGACATAAATCACATATTCTTGCCTATTGTTTCAATACCAAATAATATCCTAACATTTTCTGTGGGTCCTGAAATTGGAAGTGATAGAATCATACTCAGTATTTTTCTAATGGTTGATACCTACAACTTTCTTAAGTACCACTTATATTTAAATATCCCTAAAATTTCATTCTCAATCTATGCCTGCAGAACAGATTTTAAGCATGTCTCTGCTGGATTGAGTTAGGTTTGTCTCCAGCATTCATTGCATGATTCACTGACATGAAACCAGTTAAGTACAAATAACCTGCAATTATCAGTATTTCCTACCAACAAACATCCTCCTATCACTGCTCCCATCCACAGTGTCAAATTTACTGTGGTTATACCTCAAAGATAAAGTGGATTTCCATCAGCATCTCCCTATTTCTTACCTTTTTTTTTTTTTTCTGGGAGATTTACTTTCTGAATCGTAGGGGAAATTTAAAGATGAAAAATTAGAAACAGTAATTTGTGTCAAAATAAGCTACCTAGGAGCAAAGCTTTCTCAGGGCAGGGATTTCTACTTCTAGGACAAGCAGTGATAGAGGGAGAAATTATGTCCTCTTTTTTATCAGGCCTAGAAGATCCTTGTTTTAGTACCATATGCATAATGGCAAATTGTGCTGTTTCATACAACTACATAGATTTTGTAGGTAATATAATATTCTCCCAACTTTTGCGAATAGCTTCACTTTCAGTTATTAAAGTTTTGTGACTTTTTATCATTTTTAGGCTTTTATGGTTCTTTATTGGGATTTGGGGAGAGGCTGCATTAGGAATTTCTAGTCAGTTCTGCTGTGCTGTAGTCTACCCTTCCCTCATATTAATTACCCTGAGCAATCTTTCAGGAATATTTCCAAGGCAAAGAGATTTGAAAGGAATGAAGTCAATAAAAACCTTTCTTCTTCTCTGTCCAAAATGACACAATCAAATAATTTTCATGAGCTCTCTTTTATAACAGTGAAAATCTACAAGGCTTTGAATACTAGACATCAAGGTATGAAATTATATTATTAAAGTTTTCCAGTATTTTTTAACCTCTAAGAATATACTTAAATTAAAATGCCTACTTTCAATATATTGTGAAGTGAAGAAAATTCTGTTGATACATATACTGTATAATATATTTTTAAATTAAATATATGATTAAATTTAAAATAAAAATGTTATTAGACTCTTGAAGAATGTTACTTTTATATCCTTTGCTTTAAAATTCTATCATATTTGCAAATAACTAAATGCCTCAAATAAGTAACTTACTCAATGAAGGAATTGATAAAAGAATAATTCAACTAGATTTGGATTTAATGATATAAAATAACCATTCTTAAAATGGGTGTTGTATTTCATATAAATGACTGATACTCAAGTATGATAGCTAACACAGAATTTTGGATAGTGATTGCGAAAGAAATAATCATGCTTATTTATAGTATGCATACATACATTATATGTAAAGCACTTTGGTCTCCTACTTCCTGATTGGATGATCTCACATTATCTGAATTCAAATAACCCACAATTATAAGTATGTATCTCTGCATCTTGTTTTCTTCATGGTAAAATAGTAGTAATGTTAATAACAACACTGAATTACCTTGGTTACGTTGAGTAATAAATGAGATAATGTAAATGCTCTAAAAATGGCAAATCTTCATGCTTAGATACACTAAAATTCTATCTCTGTAGTTACAGTGAAGCATGTGATTAGTAACTGAATCAGCAACATCATTTTTAACTATGAAGGACAACCTATATAGATATAATTGTACATATATTTATTATGGGCCATTGCAATTGTTGATGGTTCTTAAGCTGCTCAAATGGTGCCTAATGCCCAGTTAGTAAACCAAGTAAACTTAGTTTCTGACTTAAATGGACTGTGAATGAAGGTATAAAGAATGGTTTCACTTACACATTTAAATAATTGCAGGACTTCAGTTGGATGGGAAATACTTTGGGCTCATTAATAAGGACTGGTTCATATTACATTATTAAAGAATTCCTGAAACACTAATTTAATTTCGTTTTTTCCCAAGCACATATCACCATGGTCTGCTGAAGAGTAATCATGCTCCAGAAGGCTTAAATAAGAAGGCTGAAACACAGATAGGAAAGAGCAGGACTGGTGTTCCTTGAATTATATCTTCCCCCTTTAGCCCTCTAATCTTTGAAGCTGAGAGCATTTAATCATCTATAGGCTCAGCTTTGCTGCAGACTGTGCAGACAATCTCTGCTGTGGTCAGAGATAATCAGGCTCCCTGTTCCAGTCCACCAGTGGTGGAGCTCCTGGTTGGGATAGGTGCTAGTTCTGCATGGGACCGAGACTCTCCATCCAGAATCTGGGACTTCATCTTCTTCCTTTGAAGATAGTAACTACCTCTTACCCCATCTCCATTCCAAATGCTTGCTCAACATTTTTCAGCCTGAACACTTGTGCCCACTGAGCATCTGCCAACCTCAACCTGTCCTTCTAGTGCCATGGTCTGCTGGATTAGGGCCACCTGCAGATATGAAATAATGAGATTAAATCAGCAGACTGGGGGAAAGAGTTTTTCCACAGGTCTTTCTGTGTATACGTTAGCCATGGAAATATTTCTGTATATGAATCTGTGCCTATGACATTCTAAAACAACCAGTGATAATATGACACATCTTCTGTTTCAGTAGTACTTAGTTCATCTGCTAATCCCTGAAATGACAAATTGGTTTTTGCCTAATATGAGATTATTTTAGGTGTTATGAAGCCTCAACAACAGGTGTTCTGTGTGTATATGCATATGTGTGTTTGTGTGTGCCCTTATATTTTTGGGAATTTATTTATTCATTTTTGTCGTGTAATGAAAAGAATGTGAAAACTACAATCAGCCTGCCTTGAATATAAATGTTGGCTCCATTGTTATGTAGCAGTTTTTCTTTGGGTCTCTTAAAGACTCAATCTTCTCATCTTTAAAATCAGTATAATGCTATCTGCCTTTAAAGGGTAGTTGTGAAGATGAAAGGAGATGATGTAAAGCTCCTGGCATAGTGACCAGCTCACAGAAAGTGGTCAATATATGCAAACTGTGGTCCGTCTCTTCATGACAATAAAAATGATCAGTGCATGAACAGTGCCTGAGGAAAGATGTGTAAGAGGACTCATCTCTTGTCACAAAAAAAGGAATCTCCAGTATTAATCAGAGGTATCAAATATATGCCATTAATATACATGAAAAATATGCAAAATTCACTAAAGAAACCTATATTCAGCACTATCATCTTTCAAAATATCATCAAAAAAGAGAAGTTCTGGTGTCTGTAAAGGGTAGGGCATAGGTGGGGGTCAGGGGACAGAGTCAGTTATTTCTAGTAAAAGGCAAAATTCCTCTGACTATTTAAGTTGAAATGTATTTAAGATATTTTTCAGAGTAACAAATGTGACTGTTTTCAAAAAAGAAATCTCTTCATTGGCTTGTATCTTTTTAATGTACCTAGAAGAGCAATCTTTTGCTCAGACTAAAAACTAATAATCTTGTGTTCTTTGGTGAAAATACTTGAAATATTTTTTCTTTCTATCATTGGACTTGGAGCTCTACTGTTGTGTGCTACTAAAGGCCATGGGGCCAAGTCTCCCTGCTCTGCTCTTTTTCAATAAAAATAAACACAGGTCTGTGACTTGAGGCCCCAAACATGTCTGACCAGAATGTTTCACATCAGCTGCCAAAAAAAGTTCTTCTTGACTTGAAGTCAGCTCGTAAGGAGGTCATGTCCAAACAATCACTCCGTGAGAAAAGCAGAGACCATAAAGACTCTTTTTCCTGAAGGTGCTAGCCAAGTAACTAAAAGTGAGGACATTCCGATGTCCCAGTGGAGAGGCAGCCAGGCCCCTCAGCAACTTTAGGCATTGCTGGCCCGGACTGGAATACCAAGAACTGCCAGTGTCTGTTTATAAAAACCTTTCTTCAGAACATGTTTGTGCAAAGCAAATTGCATTAGATAATCCTCACAGCAGCTCAGAGGGGTTGATAGATTAAGTCTTTAATATTTCAGAAATAGAGGTAAATGATGTACCTAAGGTCACATAAGCAGTACAAACTCAGTTGAGTCTGAAAATGTGTTCTGCGCTTACATAGTTAATTACTCTGCATGGGAAGAGTAAATACCTGTGGAAAGAAGCGGGGAGGAGGGAGATACAAAATATAAAGCTCTCCTCATATCTAACACAGTAAGTAAGAGGATACATTGATGTTGATAAAGATTTGACATATTATTTAACAAACATTTCTGGGATTCATGCTATATTTAAGGAATTGGTCTTAGCACATGATAACACACCTTGCTGTCAAAATGCATACAGTTTAGTCAGAGGAAATAAGACATTTGTAATACAATTTAAAAATAGAGGAAGTGACATATGTTAAGAATAGGATGAATTGAGGACCCCACAGCCAAAATCTTCCTGGGACTTCGGAGAATGAGAGAAGGGTTTGAGTCAGCAGCATTACTGAAACTTCATTGGTGGCATTCATATCTGAGTTGGGCTTTCATTAATGCATGACCTGAATTCATATCTTCAGCTTAAGAGAAAAACCAAAAGCATAAGAGCTGTATTATCAACAGAAAGGTAAAACAAGACCTATTCATTGGGTAATAAGATTAGACAAGGAAGACAGAAAGATGGGCTGGGGCAGAGCTTTAAGAGGGTTGATTTGGAGGGACAGAAGTTAAAGCAGGTACATGATACCAAACATAACCTGTGCCATATTTGGGAGTAATTATACAAATAATAGTTGTAAAATTATATATATATATATGATTATGCTTATAATTTTTGATATTAGAAGATTTTAGTTTTATTGCAAAACTATTATTCTCAGTTTTTTCAAATAACTTCTTTTAATAACATTGCTTTACTGGTGTATACGATACATGAATTCTCTATTTGACATAGAAGAATAATTTTTCAAAATGTAATTATTGAGTACAAAATAACATTTAAAGCTTTAATTTATAGATAAAATAGTATTATATTCACTATAAATATATATACATAACTGGAATTTATGATTTGGCTGAATTTGTCATATTTAATTATTTTTTACTTTGCAGATTCAGAGTATGTTGAATGCACTATTCGCCGTTGTGAACAGTGCTGCAAGTATTTATTGCAAATCGATTCACACGTCTCTGCAAAATTAATGCAGAGAAATAACTTAAATTGAATTAGTACACAACGTAACCAGAAATATTGGAATGACCATTATATTCTTTCTTCATAGCAAAGTTATTTTTTATTTTTCTTCTTTTTTTCTAAGACATTTTACCTGTCATAAGTTACTCATTTCTGGACTGATGGGTAGGAACATATTTAGACAGTAGATTTTCATAAGTAATTCCCATTTATGACATATTCTCATATGCATATATTTTTAACTGATACAGTGGCATCTATAGAAATAAAAAGAAATGTAGAATAATATAGTCATTAGATAATTTGTGCTTCAAATCAAAATCACATACTCAAAAGTGACATTTAAGCTTTAAACATCTGATTATTTTATCTCTTCAATTTAATTTTCATATGTGGATTTAAGACAGCAAAAAGCTAAAAAATCATCTAAATACATTTATTTACAAAAAATGAGCTTATCCAGTTCAAGAAGAAATCAAAATAACTTATTTTCTCAATGAAATGTGCACTAGATGAGGCAACATTCATCTTCTCACTAATGAGAGTAATGGAAAAATGTGATTCTGACAAATTACACTAAATTCCCAATGGCTTTGGATGTTCCTCAACTGCCTGAATACTTTTCAAGAAACTTCTCTATTTTTTTTTTTTTGGTTGTACTTTAAGCTCTAGGATACACATGCAGAATGTACATAGGTATACACGTGCCATGGTGGCTTGCTGCACCCATCAACCAGTCATCTATATTAGGTATTTCTCCTAATGCTATCCCTCCCCTAGTCCCCCAGCCCCCAACAGGCCCTGGTGTGTGATATTTCTCTCCCTGTGTCCATGTGTTCTCATTGTTCAACTCCCCTGATGAGTGAGAACATGAGTTGTTTGGTTTGCTGTTCCTGTGTTAGTTTGCTGAGATTGATGGTTTCCAGCTTCATCCATGCCCCTGCAAAGGACACGAACTAATCCTTTTTTATGGCAGCATAGCATTCCATGGTGTATATGTGCCATGTTTTCTTTATCTGGAATATCACTGATGAGCATTTGGATTGGTTCCAAGTCTTTGCTATTGTGAACAGTGCTGCAATAAACATATGTGTGCATGTGTCTTTATAGTAGAATGATTTATAATCCTTCGGGTATGTGCCCAGTAATGGGATTGCTGGGTCAAATGATATTACTGTCTAGATCCTTGAGGAATTCCCACACTGTCTTTCACAAGGGTTGAACTAATTTACATTCCCACCAACAGTGTAAAAACGTTCCTATTTCTCCACATCCTCCCCAGCATCTGTTGTTTCCTGACTTTTTAATGATTGTCATTCTAACTGATGTGAGATGGTATCTCATTGTGGTTTTGACTATGCATGGGGTCATTTGTTTTTTCCTTGTAAATTTGCTTAAGTTCTTTGTAGATTAGCCCTTTGTCAGATGGATAGATTGCGAAAATTTGCTCTCATTCTGTAGGTTGCCTGTTCACACTGATGATGCTTTCTTTTGCTGTGCAGAAGGTCTTTAGTTTAATTAGATCCCATTTGCCTATTTTGGCTTTTGTTGTCATTGCTTTTGGTGTTTTAGTCATGAAGTCCTTGCCCATGCCTATGTCCTGAATCTGATTGCCAAGGTTATCTTCTAGGGTTTTTGTGGTTTTAGGTCTTATGTTTAAGTCTTTAATACATCTTGGGTTGATTTTTGTATAAGGTGTAAAGAAGGGGTCCAGTCTCTGTTTTCTGCATATGGCTAGCCAGTTTTCCCAACATCATTGATTAAATAGGGAATCTTCCCCATTGCTTGTTTTTGTCAAGTTTGTCAAAGATCAGATGGTTGTAGATGTGTGCCATTATTTCTGAGGCCTCTGTTCTGTTCCATTGGTCTATACATCTGTTTTGGTACCAGTACCATGCTATTTTGGTTACTGTAGCCTTGTAATATAGTTTGAAGTCAGGTAGTGTGATGCCTCTAGCTTTGTTCTTTTTTCTTAGGATTGTCTTGGCTATATGTACCCTTTTTTGGTTCCATATCAAATTTTGTGTTTCTAAATCTGTGAAGAAATTCAATGGTAGGTTGATGAGGATAGCATTTTATCTATAAATTACTTTGGGCAGTATGGCCATTTTCACAATACTGATTATTCCTATCCATGAGCATAGAATGTTTTTCCATTTGCTTGTGTCCTCTCTGATTTCCTTGAGCAGTGGTTTGTAGTTCTCCTTGAAGAGGTCCTTCACATCCCTTGTAAGTTGTATTCCTAGGTATTTTATTCTCTTTTTAGCAATTGTGAATGGAGTTCACTCATGATTTGGCTCTCTGTCAATTTGTCAATTATTGGTTTATGGGAATGCCTGTGATTTCTGCACTTTGATTTTGTAACCTGAGACTTTGCTGACATTGCTTATCAGCTTAAGGAGATTTTGGGCTGGGACAATGGGGTTTTCTAAATACACAATCATATCATCTGCAAACAGAGACAATTTGACTTTCTCTCTTTATTCTTTATTTCTTTCTTTTGCCTGATTGCCCTGGCCAGAACTTGTAATACTATGTTGAATAGGAGTGGTGACAGAAGGCATCTTGTGCCAGTTTTCAAAGGGAATGCTTCCAGCTTTTGCCCATTTAGTATGATATTGGCTGTGCATTTGTCATAAAGAGCTCTTATTATTTTGAGACATGTTCCATCAATACCTAGTTTATTGAGAGTTTTTAGCATGAAGGGGTGTTGAAACATGGGTTAAAAGTTCCAGAAATACATTATTTGTAAGATAAAAGTTGGCATCACTATAATCAGTTAATTTAATACTTGCTAGTTTATTTAGATATTGGTTAATGTATTTAGACATATAGATAGTTTGAAGTTCATGGGTGAGCTAAATAGGCTTTGTCATTATGGCTTGTTCCTCTGGCCATAAGCTGTTATGGCTGATCACTCAATTTGGGCTGATTTCATATTCCCTCTTAATTTAATACTGTCCTTTGGAATTGCCCAAACAAGCCATACCTCCAGGCCTCTAGTTCACCACCCTCTTGTGTGTTTTTAGTCAACTGGGAAACCCATACACCTGGTCTGTTCCCACATTTGTTTTCTTGCTAGAGAAATGGGGCCATTCATGGCAAATCAATGCTAAGAAAATTGTAAACTGTTATAAAAGTTTCTTTGCAAATAGCTGTTTAACACCACAAAGAAATTAGGTTAAAATTGTTTCAAAGTCTAAAATTAGTTACATTTTAAGCTAACTGCATATGCTTTTATTGTCTCTGATCTAAAATATAATCCCAGGAGGTTGTGAAAAGCATGCAAATTACAGAAAGCTAATTTGCTCCAACAGCGAAGCCTCCCATGCAGTTGGGAGGTCTATTAGAAATAGTGTATTCTCTGTTATTTGCATATTAATAGCACCTGCTGAAATACTTTGGGATTTACTCCCACTGCCAGTAGAGGGACAGAACTAAAATATATAAAATTTCTTTCATTTCACTATATTAGGCTATGAAGCATGCAGCATGGACTAAGAATAATGAATTAATAGTAGGAACTAGTGTGTTCATATTGCATATGGTATCTGAATATATTATTCTTCATGATAAACTATCACTTGTTTAAGAGACTGAAAACAAGGTGACTTCAAGCTTTCTGACAAAAAAATATGTATCTCCCTCTCCTTGAGGAAAACGAAACAAGCCCTTCAAATGCTCTGAATAAGAATAGAGTTCCTCATACTGCTCTCTGAGCAACTATAAATTTTAGCAAAGGAAAAACAGATACCCTTATTTTTAAAAAATGTGCAAAGACCCAGATTCTCAAGATAATCCAAACTGCCAAATGTTGTTCATTTGCAAGCAATTAAATAATGTATATCCAGTAGCAACTTAAAAATTTTCTTCAAAATAGATTTTTTTCTTTTGATTATGAATTCTCGTCTTTTCTTCCAATTCAAGATATAAAGAAGTCTCAGAGGTACCTAGGGTTTACAGCATTTTGAAAGAGAGGGTACTTTTCTCTTTTCTTTAGAGGAGACAAAAATAATTGGTCTTTTGTTTGTTTGTTTGTGTTTTTGGTCCCTAAATCTCATTTTTAGAACATAGGACCACCAAAAAAATATGCTGCACTATAAAAATAGCCACCAAAACTAACCAAGCACACCCCACTTTCCTACTTATATGTCTTTCCCCTGTCATTACATCTAAGTGGAATATCCTTCACTTCCTGTCCACTTGTTGCAAATATAACCATAACTCAAGCCTGATCTCAAAATTTGGCTTGGAACAAATTACTGGATAATTTAGACAAAAGCGAAATACTAGGGAGTTGTTCACAGAAATGAATGACTGAAAGGACATGGAGATTTTCAAAGTGTGACATTAGACCTCGCACATAGAATTAATCCCTTTATTTTGCATCCATGTAATAGTAAGAATAAATGAACATTTACATGTGCCTGTACTGTTTAAGCTAAAGATAATAATCCACTTAGTCTTTACTGCAACCTTATGTGGTAGATATCATTTTTATACTTTTTCTCTATTTACAAGTGAGGAAACAGAAGAACAGAGAGACTGTGTGCGTGAAAGTTCACACAGTTAATAAAGGGAGTCGCAAGAATTCAAACCTAGATTGGCTAACTTCGTTCATGCTCTTAACTCCTCCGTGTAGGACAATTTCGCTTTACTAGTCAACACCTATTTGTTGTTGTTGTGATATACAAATATTCTGGATATAGTATTCCCATACTGTCATGGAGGCACTCTGTGTTAGAAACTTACTAGAATTATTTTTGCAACCTTCCCAGGCAATATGAATATCCAAAGAGAGTTTTTCTTCTTCATATTGCTTTAGAACTAAACCTTGTGAGTGGTTAGTCACAATGTGCTTATTCTAACTTTAAGCCATTCACCTGTGGTTAGCACCAGCCCTAAGGTAGGAAGAAGGGAGACTCAATGCAGATAATGACAGCCTGACACTCCGCTTGCTTGAAGATTACTCTTTAATCAAAATTATCTCTCAGAAAAGATAGTCTCAAACTAACTGGAAATGGACAAAGGTCTTTGATCTCCCCAAATCTCTGTTCTAAATTAATGTAATAGCATCTTTCACTCAGATACTGACTAGTCCTTATTGTCACACTTTTGTTTTTAACAGTATTGGTGTTCTGGTTTCTGAGCTGAAAGCAGGCAGAAGTAACACAGTAGCTGAGCTATGGTGGGAATATTAGCTGGGATAAATGCTAGCAGCTGTTGTAATGAATGGTCACATTTCACTGTCTCCACCAACATGAGCTTATATTTGAGTCAGATGGGATGTTCTTTGTCTGTGTATAAACTACCATGAAGTCAGTCAGGGACTCGGGTCCCCTCTACCTTATGACTCCACCATCTTCTAAAGTACTAATTGCTTCTGCTGGATTTTCTATATACAACCAGCTTATAGGAAAAAGAAGGAGTGTGATGCATCTCCAGAATGGCCTAGGTATAGCAGAGGTCTAGAGGTGGCATTCCTCACATTAGCCCACATCCCATTCTGCAAAGTTCAGCCAGTGGCCTGCCTTAATTGCAAAGGATGCTGGGAAATAGGTTCTAATGTGGCGGCCAGGAAGAAAAGGAGACATGGTACACATACCATTCTCTGCCGATGGTACTTTTGAAGAGCTGCTGGTGATAACGAAAGACATAACTGCTGACCCTAAAGCAAGGGTCAGTAAGATGATTCTCTAAAGGCTCCATAAGATCTCTGGGTCTGTATGAAATATTCCTGTTGCTGTTGTAACAACTCTTTAAAAATGTAAAAACTTAGCTCAAGGGCCTTATAAAACAGACTACTGGTCAGATATGGCCCGAGGGCTGCAGTGTTGACCCCTGCTCTCAGGAAGGCAGGTTGGTTTATATTTCTAGTTAATACAGTGATGATAGTCCACTGTGCTCATAAGAATAACACAATTTCAAAGTTGAGATAGCTTTTGAGAATCACCTAAAACATGTCTTATATCATGGGTAGGAAGACTAAGACCCAGTAAAGCAGAGTCACCCAATGAAACCAGTTTTATCTTTTTGCAAAGACGTTGTTATTATTACAAACTGATGCTTTTGATCAAGAGTTCATTGAAGTGAAAGCTTTACAGAGGGAAAACAAATAATTTTCTGTACTCATTTGGGGAATAAATAGTAGTATAACCATGCATGTTATGCCAATCTCCCTAACTTGTGAATAATTGAGAGTTGACTGTGCAATTCCTTAGCCATTTGGAGGGAAAAAAATAAAGATTGGACCACAAAAGAAAAATGTTAGTTGAACCAAAAATTGCAAGGCAAAAAATGAAAAATCCTAAAAATATTTGGTTGTCTTCAGTAATATAGACTTGTAAGGTTAAAGAAAATGGAGAAAATATAAAAAGGAAGTTCAGTGATTTGGGTAAATACAAATAAAACATGCACATTTAAAAAATAAACACAATAAAATAAACTATTTGCAGCACATAAAATGAAGGGTTACTTTATGCAGCATGTGAAATGGTCAAAGAAATTAAAAAGGAAAATACAATAAAGTATAAACAAAGTATATTCATAAACAAAGTATATTCATAAAAATTACATGTAATCAATGAAGATGTGAAGAAATATCCAGTTTCCCTAGTTTTCACAGAATAAAATGTTGATATAAACTTAATCTCACAATTCAGCTGATTAGCATTAATGAAATTCCAAAGCCTCTATCTTAGTTTGTTTTTATTGCTAAACAAAAATACTATAAACTCTGAGGCTAACAAAAAACAGAAATTTATTTTTTGCAGTTCTGGAGGCTGGGAAGTCCAAGATCAATGTGCTGGTAAATTTGGTGCCTGATGAGGGCCTATTCATAAATGGTTTCTTTACACTCACAGGGTAGAGGACCCAAACAAGCTTCCTCACACCTTTTTTTATCAGAGAGCTCATCCCATCCATCTTAGTGATCTAATCACCCCCTAAAGGTCCCACCTCTTAATATTATTGCATTGGTGATTAGGTCTCAACATATTAATTGGGGGTTGGGGAGATATTCAGACCACAGCATGCTATCACCCCAGTTGGGACTCAAGCAACTCACCACAAGTTTTTCTTCACTTTGTACAGATTTCACATGCATTCCCTTCAATAATAACCCTAACCCCCCTTTTCTTCCATCCTTAGTTCTTAGTTCTTACTTTTCTTACAATTCAGTTCAGTTTCTGTGATGAAATTGGAGGCAAAAACATATATTGGGAGAAGTTTTTCCTCCTCCTCAAACCACAGGGACTGGAGGTAGGACTGTATTTCTCCCTGTGCCCCTCTCTTCCTCAGGAATCTCTCCTGCTCTGCAGGAGGAAGACTTCCACTATGAGAATCATCTCTTTTCATCTACCAGTAGGATGTGGAAAGTGATCTTTGGGATTTGATCATGTTTTTAGCACATACTTGACTGAAGGGACCTATAGTAGTTTCTCTCTAGATGTAGCTAGTAACCTCTTCTGGAGCAAGCTTTTTGCCTTTTATTTCTCTTTAGATAGATTGATAGACAGATAGATAGATAGATGATAGATAGATAGATAGATAGATAGATAGATAGATAGATAGATGATAGATAGATATACACATACATATAAGATTAAGAGGTTCAGTCTTCATTGTGGGTATGCTTGACTAACCTATGAATTTATCAAGTTTGAAGACTGGAAGGAATTTCAGAGTTCATCTACTGCAGTTCTTCTCAAATTTAGTGTGCATTAAAATCTTCTGTGGCTAGATAAATAAACTGTGGTACATCCAAACAATGGAATATTATTCATGGCTAAAAATAAATGAGCTCTCAAACCATGAAAAGGTTTGGAAGAAGCTTAAATGTGTACTACCAAGTGAAAGAAGCCAGCCTGAAAAGTCTACGCTGTATGATTCAAACTACGTGACATTCTGAAAAGGCAAAATTATGGAAGATAGAAAAAATATCTGTAATCTTCAGGGGCTAGGAGAGAGGGAGGGAGAATAGGAGAGGGACAGAGCATCTTTAGAGCAGTAAAACTATTCTGTATGATACTAGTAGTGTATACTAGTATCTGTATGATTCTACAATGTGGATTCACATCATTATAAATTTGTCTGAATCCATAGCAAGAAGAATGTCACAAGTGAACCATAATATAAACTATGGACTTGGGGGATAATAATGTGTTTTTGTAGGTTCATCAGTTGGAACAAATATATCACTCTGGGGGTGGGGAATGTTGATAATAGCAGATGCTATCCATGTGTAGGGTCAGGGAGTATATGGAACATTTCTATACCTTCTGTTCAGTTTTGCTCTGAACCTAAAACTGCTCAAAAAAAATAAAATCTATTAAAAAATTTCTCGGGAACTCACTAAAATTAAAAATTCCTGGACACTACCCCAGATATAATAAATCAGAATCTCTGGAGATGAATCCCTCGAACTTTTTTCAGAGCAAATTCCCTGTGTACTCCTGGAACAGGTGATGCTCAGACCTCTCTTTGAGCAATTCTGATCCAGAACATTTGTATGTGACAGAGATGTCCACAGACATTTCTGAGATTTGCCAAGATAACTCAGCTAGCAAGGGTCAATGGCAAGACCAAGTGTAAGAGTACTAGCTACTGATTCTCCCACAATACAGCTTACTTTTTGAAATTATTTTCATCTCTCACCTTTGGCTTTTAAACTCTCAACTTTTTTCGTTTGTTGGTTTTCCCTGTCTTGTGTATAATTCTGCCCCCTCTTAAAGTATTAGCATTTTTTAATGTGGAGATGAAAGGTAACATTTCAGGGTTTTAAGGGTCTCCTATTTCTGGGGGCCACTAATCATGTCTGCACTGGACCACCCTTACCTGTACATTCAAGAGCAACCAGCAAATGGGCCTTATTGATGACAGACATCTTGCCCGGAGAATGATTCTGCCTGGAGAATCAGGCTTTCCCAGGCTGGCACATTTCTATCAGGCAGCCATAAGAAGCTGGTAATTTTTATTTATTGTCTGCAGTTCATGGCAGCCAGTATTTTACCACCTGCACATCTAAAAAAGAAGGGGAAGAAAAAGCACACCAATATTCTCAAAATGTTTATATTCAAGGAGTGTGTATTTCAGAGAGGGAGGTCGTGATGTGTGTATTTTTATTGTGTGTGAAAGAATCCTTAGTGGCGGTGCAGCTGGAAAAATAATGGAAGCACAGGGTACTGTCTTTTGTGACAAAGTTTCCTCTGGTAAGTTACAATTATAACGTAGAAAATGATACCTTAGACGGCAACTAATTTGTGAATCCTCGGAAATGCTGTTCAATGATTCCTCATCAGGACAGCAGAACCTGGTCTGTAAAAATTTGGGCCTCAGCAGGAGGCTGTTTGCAAAGAGTGATTTGCATTTCAATTGTAAGTCCAGCACAACCTTTAAATCTTGGCTGCCTCACTATCACAATGAAATTCTGTTTTTTTTTTTTTCTTTTTCCTTCATGGTGTACTTAAAAAAGAAAAAGGAATGTTATACATCAATGCCACAACCACATACAATAAGACATAGGTGGCTCTAAAGAAGAAAAGGCATGGTGCTGATGGTTAGATTATCTCCCAATGAGCAATTATATCAAATTTTTACAACTGCAGGGAAAATATCATTCCCTGTAAAGGAACAGCCCCACACTATTCCTTGTCCCGCAAGCACCCTCATTTCTTTCCTCTTTTTTCCTACAAAATTCCAAACAGGCAGTGTAGCTTCTCTGTTATTTTATTTCACTGGATGAAGAAAAAAGTAAAATGCATAAATCAAAAACAACAAAATCAAATTCATTATTAGAATTGCTTTTCTTTGAGGCAAGACACGGCTAGACTACTGAGGGTTCCCTCAGAGCCCCCAGGTATGCCTTTGCATTTGACTCAGTAGCCCCAATATGAGGTTCTTTGGTTCTTTTTTATTTTATTTTATTTTTTTTGAAACTGAGCCTCACTCTGTCACCCAGGCTGGAGTGCAATGGCCAGTCTTGACTCACTGCACCTCCGCCTCCCGGGTTCAAGGGATTCTCCTGCTTCAGCCTCCTGAGTAGCTAGGATTACAGGGGCCCGCCACCATGTCCAGTTATTTTTTTTTTTATTTTTATTTTTTAGTGAAGACAGGGTTTTACCATATTGGCCTGGCTGGCCTGGAACTCCTGACCTCGTGATTTGCCGGCCTCTATCTCCCAAAGTGCTGGGATTACAGGCATGAGCCACCGCCCTCGGCCATGTTCTTAATGTCTCTATTTCTTTAACTTGTTTGAATTAGTTTTCCTCTAAATTATGGGCAGTTTTAGCTCTCGTTTATGACACACTGTAACAAAAAGGGATAGTTCTGCCCTAAATTCTGTGCCCCATTACAACCAAGAATGTGACATTATTGTATCAGGAGCAGGGGTCACCAGGGAAGGGTGGGGTAGAAGTCATCCCTCTAAGGCGTATTTATTATCTTAGTAGTTTGCCTTATCTTTAAACTTAGCACAACATTCTGTAACCGGGACGTGGGACAGGACAGGGCTCAGCTCCCTCCCCGATTTGATGTGACTGAGGTTCCTGGCCTCTCTTTGCCCCAAGAATGGGGAAGGGGCCCCCGGCGGCACTTACACAGTTCAAGTAAATAGGGGCCCAAGAGTTTAGCAGAAAGCGATTTGTTAGAGAGAGTGAGAAAGAGAGAGAGCTCCCACGCTGCCATAGGAGGGGAAACCGAAGGGGATATCCGCACAGGTAGAGAGGGAAAGACAACTTCCACGTTGTTGTTGCGGCAGGGGATCCCAGAGAGGAAAAACTGCACAGGTAAGGGTCAGTGGGGTTTTAACCTTGAAGTTATTCCCTCCCCATTCATGTTCCTGTCCAATGAGAGGAGTTCTTTCAAACTTCCTGTGGAGCGATTGATCTTCGACTGTGATCCTGGATTGGTTGCTTGGGCCCACAACAGAACCCCTCCTTCCAAGGCTTTTGGCGGGCTTTCTGAACAAAGGCAGCTCACCTGGAATTTCTACCTAGCCTGCGCGGGAAAGTTAGACAAATAACTCTAGGTTCCTGGCTGGGGAGGTGGATGGAGGCATGTTGCTGGGAAGTTCTTGCCTTTGAAATCACGCCCCTTGTGGACTCGGGAAGACAGGTTTTTTCCTTAACACAGTCCCTCATATTCCTCTATCATTTTCAAGCTTTTAAACTATGTATGAAGCTATAAATCCATCTCCCAGGCCCTACCTCTAGGTTGCCACTGGCCTTGGATTGCCCCATCTGACAAGCTCTGGGTTCTCAGTGTACATCAGACTTCCTCAACTTCTAGGTGATTACCTCAGCTGATCATTCACCCTTTCTTAAATACTTTCATTTTCCACTTTTAGGACTAAGTCTCTATCTTTTCATGGACCCTTGAGCACCTTCTTACTTCTTTGCACACTCCTTCTGTGCTGATTTCTTTCTTTTTTTTTTTTTTTGAATTTGTTCATTTTATTGTATCTTTTTTTTTTGAAAGAAAGAAAGAGAAAAGAAGAAAGAAAGAGTGAAAGAAAGAAAAAAAGAATGTAAGAGAGAAAGAGGAAGAGAAAGAGGGAGAGAGAACGGGATTCTTGTTCTATTGCCCAGGCTAGAATGCAGTCTAAAAATGGGTATTAAAAACCTCTTTTATGCTTTCTCTGTCCTAATTTCTCAATGCATGAGTTGTGAGCCAGTCTTTAGAACTATCATCTTCT
>CAUYLG010057862.1:0-12822 GCA_963573385.1 Cacajao melanocephalus | reverse complement strand
TGTTTTTCAGCTCCATCAATTCACTTATATTCCTCTCTAAGTTGTCCATTCTCATTAGCATTTCGTTAAATCTTCTTTCAAGGTTCTTAGTTTCTTTGCATTGGGTTAGTACATGTTCTTTTAGCTCACAGAAGTTTCTTACTATCCATCTTGTGAAGCCTGATTCTGTCAGTTCATCACACTCATTCTCCGTCAGGCCTTGTTCCCTTGCTGATGAGGAGCTCCGATCCCCTGTAGGAGGAGAGGCATTCTGATTTCGGGTGTTCTCAGCCTTTTTGCACTGGTTTCTTCCCATTTTTGTGGATTTATCCACCTGTCATCTTTGGGTCTGAGTGGACGTCCGGCTTGTTGGTGATGAAGTTTTTTCTGTTTCTTAGTTTTCCTTTGGCGGACACCCTTTCCCCACAGAGCTAGGCCTTCCCGGGTTCAGCTGTGCTTACTGTGAAACTCTCAGTCCTCAGAGCTTCCAATTGCTGTTCTCCTTGTGGGAATGGGACCAGCCGAGCCTGACTCAAAGGGCACCCAGTCCCGTATACTCTGCACTGAGAAGTGCTGCGCTGCGCCCGGCGCCAGCAAAACAGCCGCGCCGGCCAAAAGAGTCGCTCTGGTGTCCTGTGTGGCTCCTCCGCCGGGAATCTCCCAGTTTGTGGGCAACAGAAATTCATCTGAAATTGCGGCGTCCACTGGCTCTCTGTGCTTTCACTGGGAGCTACAATCCTGAGCTGCTGCTAATCAGCCATCTTGGATCTCTCTAAGAATAAATATATTAACCCTATGAAGTCAGTACCACTAAGAGTCATAAAACATATTTATTACCATAATATTTGTAAGATTTACTTAAAATCCTTGTCGTAGAGTTTGGTCTTGAAACACAGTTCTCTTCTATGTGGTTCTTGTCCACCTAAAACTAGTTATACCAACACACACACACAAACACACACACACACACCCCTCACATGTCCCCCAAGTCAGACTTGCACTTCACTCATCTCTCACACATACCACACGTCATACACTCCACTCCATGCTCTCCGCTACACATGAAACCCTATTCGTAACAGCCAAACACAGCACATTTATTTTACTTCAGAAAGATTATAATATAATGATTTCCGATAAGTACTTATAATTTACATTTTTGTCAACTAAGGGATTAAAAAAATTAATAAATAAAAATTTAAAACATTGATTTTATGTTTAATAAAGAGATTCAAACTGTGGTTAAAACTATTCAAAATGTGCAAGACGGTATAATGAAAAGTGAAAGTCCCCCTTCCTCTATGACTTCTTAGTCTTAGTCCAGATAAAACTTTAAAGGGTTTGTGTGTTG
This sequence comes from Cacajao melanocephalus, assembly GCA_963573385.1. Taxonomy (NCBI): domain Eukaryota; kingdom Metazoa; phylum Chordata; class Mammalia; order Primates; family Pitheciidae; genus Cacajao; species Cacajao melanocephalus. The sequence goes on along the minus strand of CAUYLG010057862.1, from coordinate 11,492 downwards.
ATTTCTGGAAATTGCTTCAAATACATATGTGTATATAAAACAAATGTGTATTTAATTTTAAAAAGTTGATCACTTGACACTAGTTGAGCCATTAGAATTGAGTGCCAGTCACAGCACTGTGTCCTTGAATAAGTCAACAGGCCTCCCTAGGGACCTCTTTAGTTGCCATACCTCTATAGAGTGAGGCTTGCCTGGCCACATTTGCCTTAGTTCCTATCTGGGAGACCTTCTGCCAGTGGCTTCTGTGCTCCTCTGTCTGTTTGGGGCCCTCAGAGCTGAAAACGGAGTGGGCGCTGGTAGCTGCCTCTGATTCTTCTTGCCAGGGAAGCTTCCCAATTTAGTTGTCCACCTCCAGGTACCCGGGGAGACCACTGTCCTCTCTAGTTAATTTTCAACTCCTGACTCCACGAATACAGTTTTTTTCAATGGTAGGAGGTATTTCTGGAATATATATTCTAGAAATAAAGCACTTTCTTTTCTAGCCATTCACTTTTAACTTTGACTTATTTGCTTCAAAAGTCAGTAATGTGGAAAAAGCCTTATTTGGTACCTTTTGGTATAATTGATCCCATCAAAAAATCACAGCTTTAAAAGGAAGTTATTTTGAATGTTGGAACTGGGTAAGGTAAAGATATAGATTTATATAATATTTATGCAATATTTTAATAGCCACCAAAATATTACACAGATTATTGAAAGATGATACATAGTCACAATGTTAAAAGTATTTAGCATTGTTTTTCAGAGACTGAATTTCTAAAAGAGCTTTTTATTCATGAGGAAAATCTGGAGAACTTTATAAATTTCCATTTTGTACCTGGCATAAGGATACAGAAGGAAATGAAATTATTTACCTAACATCACAGAAATTAAGATGTGAACTGAAATACTGTTCACATCAATTGATACAACTTTTATAATGCCTCTAAATAAATCTCAACTAATGTGGTTGGTGTTAGGATTTCAGTGTGCATTGATCTGGATGTACAATTAGTGCCTAGTTGTTTTACTCATAAAGTAATTCTAGTGATTTTCAAACCATAATCAAACCTTATCCTTTTAGTTCCAAGAGGCAAATATATAATACTGATAATTAAATAGTTCTCATTACAAAGGCACACTTGTTTTCAATAAAATAAATCTAGGTTGATGCTCAGATTTTATAACTGCTAAATCTTGTCTGCATCTTGAAAAGATAAATCCTGTAACTGGGGATGGTGAATTCCCTTAAGATAAAAGCATGAGGTGGAGGATGTGGGGGCCGGTGGCATGTGCCTGTAGTTCTAGCTACTTGGGAGCTGAGGTGGAGGATTGCTTGAGCCTAAGAGTTCAGGGCTACAGCTGTGATCTTGCCACTGCACTCTAGCTTGGCCACAGAGACCCTGTCTCTAAAAAAAATATTTAAATACACAAAAATTTTAAAATAAAAATAAAAGGATCATAAAACTCAGATCCTGCAAGATGATACTCGGCTAAATCCTGCACGTTTTTAGGGGGTTGAGAGTCAATGATTTTATTTAGTTAAAAGGATGCAATGACTTGGCCTCATTCTTGAAAAAATTAACTTCCCTTAGCCTTCAAGCCTAGTGCTTTAACGTCAAGTACCTGCTAGTTTCAATGTCCAAGGCTTTTAAGAGCGGAAGGTACGATGAGTTCCATTTTTACTAGGGTCACAAGGAAGGCATGGGTATATAGAAATTTTTTTTTTTTTATATTCCATCTGAATGTCATTTTCTAGAGAACAGGAGCATTTGTTCTGAAGGGCTACCAGCCCCTGTCGGGGATCTAGCAGCCAGTGTTAGATAGAGGTGTCCCTTTCAGGCAAGTAGTTAGCAACGGTATTACTAGCAACTGAGCCGGCCCCCCACAGCCAGAGGTTTGCAGTAGGTACTGTGTATTCCAGAAAGGGCTCTGACATGTGAAAGGAAGGAATATATCCTAAAGGAATCTACAGTTGTTTTATTGTTGCTACTGATTAGGTCCATGGAGGGAAGCCCATCCTTGAGACGCATGACGGTGATGCGGGAGAAGGGCCGGCGCCAGGCTGTCAGGGGCCCGGCCTTCATGTTCAACGACCGGGGTACCAGCCTCACCGCCGAGGAGGAGCGCTTCCTCGATGCCGCGGAGTACGGCAACATCCCAGTGGTGCGCAAGATGCTGGAGGAGTCCAAGACACTGAACGTCAACTGCGTGGACTACATGGGCCAGAATGCGCTGCAGCTGGCCGTGGGCAACGAGCACCTGGAGGTGACCGAGCTGCTGCTCAAGAAGGAGAACCTGGCGCGCATCGGCGACGCCCTGCTGCTCGCCATCAGCAAAGGCTACGTGCGCATTGTAGAGGCCATCCTCAACCACCCCGGCTTCGCGGCCAGCAAGCGCCTCACCCTGAGCCCCTGCGAGCAGGAGCTGCAGGATGACGACTTCTACGCTTACGACGAGGACGGCACGCGCTTCTCGCCAGACATCACCCCCATCATCCTGGCGGCGCACTGCCAGAAGTACGAAGTGGTGCACATGCTGCTGATGAAGGGCGCCAGGATCGAGCGGCCGCATGACTATTTCTGCAAGTGCGGGGACTGCACGGAGAAGCAGAGGCATGACTCCTTTAGCCACTCGCGCTCGAGGATCAACGCCTACAAGGGGCTGGCCAGCCCGGCATACCTCTCCTTGTCCAGCGAGGACCCGGTGCTCACGGCCCTAGAGCTCAGCAACGAGCTGGCCAAGTTGGCCAACATAGAGAAGGAGTTCAAGGTAAGCTTTGCGCTGTACCCTGGCTGCTCTGCAGGCTCACCCGCTTCCCGGTGGCTGCCTGGCCCGCTCTGCCACCCTTCGCTCCACATTCGGTTTTGCCCAGTGAATGTGAAATCACGAGGGTCTGAGAGCATCATTCAGACCTCAGCTGATGTTTTCTTTCTCCCTCTCAATGATGGTGCTGTAACAAATTCGCTTTGGGGATCCAGTATTCTGGATCAGAGAGCTATAATTATGTCGCCACTCTGTGTTCTGGGTAAGCATTAAATAAAACTCAAGACTTCTCCCTTTTTTCCTCAAAGGAGGGTTTTGGTGTGACTTTTTGTCTTCCAAATCCTTCCTCCTGTTTTGTAGTTAGTTGTATGGTGGCATCCAACATATGAGTAATATTAGTTTGTTTTCTTCCCCCTGAGGGAGCGTACCGTTTCTGGAGGTCCTGCAATACCAGGTCTGTGGTGGACCAGACTGAGCAAGCTCCCATTCCATCTCCGCGATAGTGTTAGTTTTTAATGAGCTGTTCATTGGCCCAAGCATTTGTATATCCCTTTAAAATCAAAAGTCAAAAGACCAGTAAAAAATACTATTAAAGTCATTTCACTGATATGACAAAATGCCTCTCCCTGTACATTCAGAGTGGTGAGCCGTAGATATCAGTTCAATCTAGAAGTACGAGGACAGCAAAGTGATTTGCTTTAATGTATTTTTTTTTTAATGAGTGAACTTTTATTTTTTTTTTCAGGACATTGTCTTCAATCAAGCAGTATTATATATTATATATTTTTATAAAAATTATATATTAATGACAGATCATTTTTATTTTTTGGTCAGTTGCTACATCCTCCTAGGCGTTTTGATTGGTTCTAACTACTAAATCTGGGTATTTTTTAGTTCTGATCAAAATCATTTAGACTGTTTTTGGCAGGTTCTTGTCTCCCATTTCCCATCTAAGAAGATGATTGTAGACATCAATTCCTTGAATTATTTTCTACATACTAAGTTAATCTTTTTAGTTTAGTGTTGTATTGTCAGATCACAGAAGAAGTAATTATACTTTCACAGCTGAATATGGTTTTTATAGTTAGTGAGATTTACACAAATGCAACTAGCAATATAATTCAGGTTACAGGAAATATACTTTGCCCTGGTGTTGCAAGAAAATGGTGGGAAAGTTGTCCCATCCCTTTTTAATACACAAAAAAATTCTCTGGATATTCATCAACCCTCGTTTTGTCCCAGTAGAGGACCTACTATAATTTTGTTAATCCATTAAAAATATTTTCTGATGTAAAAGCTACATACATTTATTGTAAAAATTTTCCAAAAAAGAGAAAATACAAAGAAGAAAATATTACCTTATGTTTAATCCCTTTGAAGAGATTCATTATGCGGTATTTGAAAATATTTATTTACTTGAACCCAAAATGAATTTTTTTTTTTAGATAGAACTCAGATCCAGTTGAAAACTCTAAATTTTGTTTAGAGACAGTAGAAAAGCATTTAGGTAAAGCACTTGTAAATATCACTTTGTTATTTTGAAACAGTAATAAAAACATAATTCTAAACATATTTATTTGCCACTATTTCAAATGGCACACAAACCTTGTTTATACACATTTTTCTTGATATATACTGAAAGTCTGCAAGAGATTCTATAAAAGGGAATATTTTCTAAGATCATGTTTTAATAATTTACTAAAGATAGTGATGTTTGCAATTCTACCCAGAGACGTCATCTCAGTGCAGCCTTGGTAAGAGAATTTGTTATGCATAGTTTTACCCTGAAGCTGGCTAAATCCATATTGGTAATGCTTACAATCTCTTTTATTTTGACTTACAGAGTCACCTCTGATAACCTTTCAAGGGTGAGGAAATATCATAAATAAAGAGGCAAAAAGGGGAGAAAACATAATTGGGTTCTAGAGGACATCTGTAAAGCTGCCAAATATCTATAAGGATATGCAAAAATCATCTAAATATCCTAGTTCTTTTTTTCTAGATTATATGGAAAGTACTTATGTAGCAAGATAACCCTCTCTGAGTCAAAATTAGGACAGTTCTTCAGAAGTTACAGTCTCCAAGGATTTTGTGCCTCTCTCCCCTAACTGAATATGCCTTTTCTTTCTCATTCTTACCTGTCCTTGTTATTTTTTTCTTATCTGCCTTTCTTTCACCTTTTCCCCCTCTTATCCCATGTTCATGTCCATCTGTCAGGGCTTTAGACAGACAGAGAAAATAGTGCTTTCATAGCACTGACCTAGAGACTTTGAGCTCTGAAAGGGCAGTGAAAGAAGCTCATTTCTGAGGCAAGCAGGTAACCTAATTTGCCCTATTCCGTGGTGTTCGCTATATTCTTCCCATGAGGACTTTGAGCTCAAAGCACTAGCCTTGAAATAAAAAAATAGATAATGTGTTTCCCTAGTGAAAAAGAGGTGATTTTTTTTCCTTTTAGATACCTAAATTTTATCTTATCAATGGTCTATAATATCTAGTATCTCACCCCTGAAATTGCCATCATTTAGACGCTTCAGAGAAGATTCTTAGCCACTCTGCAGTTTTCACATTTCTTTGAGGAATACGGTAGGCATGGTGCTGACAACATATGAAGATCAATACCCTAAGAGGTTAAACATTCTAGGATACAGATTTAGATAAATTAATGTAGGATAGCTTGGTGACAGTTATTAAAAAAAATATTTTGGATGTGCAAATGCTGTTTGAAGCTATTCTGAGAAACAGAATATTGGACAGGATAGACTCTAGGTCTAATCCTCCAAAATGTCAGCAGCAAGGAAGCCAGTCATTTATTAAGCTGTGAGAACGAAAATTGAAATTTTCTAGTTCTGACTGAGTCAGTGACACACCTTTTTTGTAAAAATAAAGAAGTTGGGAGAGGCACTTGCTTCCCTGTGCCTCAGTTTTTCCTCTCCTTAAAGTAAAAAAAGCAATTTCACCTAGTATCAGCTATAAGGAAGAAAAGAAATGAATATAATCCAAACACAAGATAACATTTTCTAGCAGGAAAATACTCTAAGACTTACTCATCTTTCATTTTGTAAAAGATAAAACAAAGGCTATAGACAACATTTTATATGTTAAGCCTAGATGTGAGTGTCTTGAGTCCCAGTCCTAGGTATTATATCTAATATAATGTACCTAGTAATACTGAAGCACTTCTTAGCACCTAATTTGTACCAAACACATTCTAAGCATTTAATCCTCATAGTACCAATATTGGGTAGGATTATTCATGTCAGAGAGGTAAAGTGAATTCCACAAGATCACACAGCTGGTAGGTGGTAAGGCAGTATTTGAGCCCAGGAAGTCTGGCTTCAGAATCTATGCTTTTAATCACTATGAAAGGGCCTGACAGAACCAAGCCTGTTAAGAGTTGAAGTTCAGCTTTCCTTTTCAGAATAAAAAGGGATTAGAATGATAATTAAATAATATATATTAAAGGACTGTGCAGAAGCCTGAAGATAGATTGTGATGAAGACTGAACTTCATTGTTCTTCCTCTGGCTTGAGCGGATTCTTAGGGTTTTGAGTTCTGCTCTACAGGGTATGCGGTAGGTCCACCTGCTAACTGTGGAGGGCTGTGGTAATGGATGAGTGGTACATTAAAGACCATTAAGCAAAACTAACTTAGGAGAAAATTATTAGAAAATATAGACCAGACAAATGGTCTGATCTGTGAAGTAACATGAGGCAGGGCCTTGTTGTGGAACTAACAGTCAGTGCAGACTATACATAGATGGTTGCTTTTGCAGCTGAAGAGAGACTGTTCTTAGCTGGAGTTCTCTCTCTTTCCCTGGGAGCTCTGAATATGTTTAAAAAATGGTATCCAATGACTATAACAAAAGAAATCACCACTGTCTCCAGCTCTGATTATTTTCTGCACTCTGGCAACAGACTTCTTTAAGTGGGAAATGTTTAAATTGTTATAAAAACAAAAAGTACTGTCCTTGCAACATGTTTGATTACCACTTTTTTGTTTCTTTTCTGATCTTTCAGTAGATGTGCAAAAAAGCTTTCCTTAAAATTAAACAGTTTATAGACTATAATTTTATAGGTAATGAATCATTATTTAGTATTACTGCAGATGTGGGTACTAAGTTTTCTTCAAAGCATGGAAAGTAGCCTCTTTTTATTTCTGATCAATGGGGAAATGACCACCCTATGTTGTACCAAATCTTGCAGAACAGTCTGAACTGAAGAATAACATGAGGAAATTTCATCTAAAAAAAACTGTATTAAAAGGGAAGCTTTATATGGAAACGGGCATGGATTTAATACTTCTTCTGGATGTTGTAATAAAATATTTCATTAGTCTTTCAGGAATGGAAAGCAGATGGATATTTAACTGACACTCCGCACAGAAACCAGAGACTGAACATTATATTAATTTTATCAGTTGCATGGTACCAACTTGAATGGAAACCAAAGATTGAAGTTTTATTCATTTTATCTGTTCCCTTATGAGGGGAAAAGGATTAACTGTAACTGTTCTTTATCTGAATTTCTGATATCTGAAATGGAAACTATTCTAATCTGTGTAGCCTTTAAACAGTCTCTCTTTTTCTTGTTTATTTTAGCTGATGACGTGGTTTTGCCCATCAAATCAAATTAATTATTTAAAGGAAAAAAATTGGAATTCTTCACATCTTTTTTTTTTAAGTATGATTTTTTTTTGAAAGCCCAGTAATTCTGCTGTGCTAAATATTACTTGGTTATGTAGACACACACAGTATCTCAGGACATGTTGCAATGAGGAATTCTGTTTTTCTCAAGTGTTCCACATTAGATTATTATCTGGTTAACTTTCCAAGTAGGCTAGAGTTTTAGTGAAAGTCGTCATAAAAGTGGAACTGGGGTTTCCAAAAATGAGACACTTTCCCAGGAGATGGTCGTTGACACCTTCATTAGAACCAATGGATTAGAAATAAAGATCCATTCAGAAAGTAACAAAGAATGCTACCAACTGACTTCCTTATAGCAGTCCATGGCAGTATGTAAATATGCAAATGAAATTAAAGATTCACAGATTATTTTTAGCAAGGTGTTAGTTCCAGTGGCCTGGAAATTTTTCTCTCAGGTACTGAATTCTGTAACCCTTGAGAATTCAATTACATACAATGATATACTTTTCTTCTAGTTCTGCAGGGCATAATAATATGCCAGTCAGACAAACAAACAAACAAAAAACCTTCTGTATGCAGTTGGGTATTCATCTACCTCTCTACATTCGCTGTAAACCAGTTATTCTCAAACATAAGATGTGTCAGAATCATCTGGAGGGTGTGTTAAAACACAGATTGCTGGGCCCTTCCTCAGTTTCTAAATCAGGACATGTAGGCTGGGGTCTGAGAATCTGCATTTCTAACACAGGCCCAGGTGCTTCTGATGCTGCTGGTCTGAGGACTGCACATTGAGAAGCAATGTCTCCAGTAAGACAAGGGTAATGAACTGGACTACTTATTTTTCACTGTCAACCTAAATAACCAAGAGAGAAGTTATCTAAAAGAAAATGAGGCCAGGTGCGGTGACTCATGCCTGTAATCCCAGCACTTTAGGAGGCCGAGGTGGGCAGATCATTTGAGGTCAGGAGTTCAAGACCAACCTGGCCAAAATGGTGAAACCCCATCTCTACTGAAAATAGAAGAAATAGCTGGCTGTGGTAGCACATGCCTGTAATCCCAGCTGTTTGGGAGGATGAGGCAGGAGAATTGCTTGAACTCAGGAGGTGGAGGTTGCAGTGAGCCGAGATCCTGCCACTGCATGCCAGCCTGGGTGGCAGAGCAAGATTCTGTCTCAAAAAAAAAAAAAAATGAAAGAAATAGAAAATGATATTTATTTGGGAATATAACATTGCAGTAGAAATACAAGAGACATGGTAAACGTTGTGTGTATTCAGGGAGGTAAAGAAAGACAAGGTTTTTAAAGGAAAGTGAGGGGAGGCTACACTCAAGGAACAATAACAAAGGTGGAGCCAGTCCAAAATTGTACCGGCAGTTGCTGGGCAGATGTCATCACAGAGGTATTTTTTGTATAAGGTTGCAATGGTCTTTATGCAAGGTTATGGTTTTTGCAGTCTTTTGTGATAGTCTTTGTGTGTGAGAACCCTCCCTTCATGGCCTTCTCTGACTCTATTAGTCAAGATTTTTTCGTTTTGTGTTGTTTCTAACACAGTGGACTTAGTTTTGATTCTGACAATTTTTGTATCACATATACTTGATCTTCTTAAATTGCCGTTTTAGAAAAATTGTCATTATAGAAAAATTTCCATTGTAGACATGTTCTTGTTTTGGCTTTAAAAGAACTATTGTTTGTACAAAAGAGAGAAAACTCTTTGATCCTTTGGTCTATCAGCATATAATTTTTTTAGGACATATTTTTAAAAAATTTTAATTGACAATTATTGTATATATCTATGGGGTACCATGGGGTGCTTTGATATATATGTATATATACAATGTGAAATGATTAAATCAAGCTAATTAATATATCCACCACCTCACATTACTTTTTGTGGTAATGAGTCATTTGAAATTTACTCATCAGTTTTGAAGCATATAATACAGTATTAAAGCTTTAGTCACTGTGCTATGCAAATAGATCTCAAAAACTTATTTCTCCTGTCTGACTGAAACTTTGTTCACTTTGACCAATACTTCCTCATTCGATCTCCACCCTACCTCCCACCCCTGCCCCCTGCCTATGGTAGCCACTGTTCTATTCTGAGTTTGACTTTTTTGTATTCCACATATAAGTGAGATTATGAACATGCCATTTTCAGAATTATCTCGTATGGTTGGGCTGGTTGCAGCAGAAGGAAACCTGGCTAAAGGGTTGGGTGGGTGCAAATCCCGCCTGTATTCAGCTCAGCAAGCCTTGTATCCAGGTAGAACTGCAGCTTTCTACCCCCAAAAGAAGGGATACCTTTTTTTCTAATTCACACAAATCCTAAACACTTTCCATTGAACTAGAGCAAATTCTGTCTGTTAAAACACTAAACCTCTTGTTCTTAGAATGACTATCGGAAGCTCTCCATGCAATGCAAAGACTTTGTAGTGGGTGTGCTGGATCTCTGCCGAGACTCAGAAGAGGTAGAAGCCATTCTGAATGGAGATCTGGAATCAGCAGAGCCTCTGGAGGTGCACAGGCACAAAGCTTCATTAAGTCGGGTCAAACTTGCCATTAAGTATGAAGTCAAAAAGGTGAGTGGGCCTACTTTCATCTAGTGCCATATTAGAATAAACATGTAATACAAACTATGCCATAATCCTAGGAAAATTATAAAAATGATAAGAATATATGCTAGCAGTCTGGGCAACATAGTGAGGCTGTGTCTCTACAAAAAATAAACAGAATTAGCTGGGCATGATGGCATGTGCCTGTAATCCCAGCACTTTGGGAGGCTGAAGCAGGAGGATCACTTGAGGCCAGGAGTGTAGCCAGGGCAACATTGCAAGACTCTGTCTCTACTAAAAATTTAAAAATTAGCCAAGCATGGTGGCATGTGCCTGTAGTCTTAGCTACTTGGGAGGCTGAGGCTGGAGGATCACTTGAGCCCAGGAGATTTGAAGCTGCAGTGAGCACTGATAGCACCACTGCACTCCAGCCTGGGCGACACAGCAAGCAAGACCTTGTCTCAAAAAATAAAATAAAATAAAAAAATACATGCTATTGATAAAAGATGTTTTTGTCAGGGATGAAGTTGCAAGTTAAATGTCTAGCTTCTGATCCTTTCTACTTTTTACCCATGGTGGGACCTTGAATAAGTCATAAATTTTTAAATTTCAGTTCCTCATATACAAGGAGGATAATATCTCTTATCTATCTCAGGGGTTTGGTGGAATTTAAATGGGTTAAGATAGGCAAAAGTATTCTGTAAACTTAATTACAATACAATTAATAATACTATCTGTTACTTGTATACATTGTTGTAAGGCACTTTTACATTCTTATGTGAATCCTTGCAGTAAGTCTATGTTATTATTCATTTTATCTATTAAATAGGTCAGATAGATGATGGGGTTTCTATTCTACAAGGAAACTGAGGATTGCCAAGCTTCAATGACATGTCTAAGGTCACACAACTATGAAGTTGGTCATGTAGGTGCCAGAGATTTTTTCACTCTGATTACAGCAGAACAGCTATTATGTGTATCTATTTCTAATTTGTATGGGGCTTTTAGGTAATTCATAAAAATTGTAGTTACAATGTTTCACAATAATAAATATCTCAATTATCCAGAATCCAACAATTTATACATGTTATATAACAGATTTTTTTGTACTTTAAGAGAAACTGATAGATCACAAAGAAATAAACTGTTATCAGCTCTGGATTTATGAAGCTGGTCAATTTACAAAGAGCTAAAGTGTTCTGCCTTTTCTGCAGTGTGACATGGTGCTTAAGAGGACAGGCACTAGAGCCAACCTGTAAGGACTGAGGTCCTGACATCCCCATGTGCTCCCTGTGTGACCATGGGCAAGTCACCTAACCATCCACACCTCCATCTGCTCACTAGTAAAGTGAAGACAATAGTTGTACCTACTTATTCATTTGTTTAAGGATTGCATAAGATAATGCATGTAAAGTAATTAGCACAGAGTAGTACATGGTGATTGCTCAATAAGTATTAGCTACTAATAACACCATTTCTACATTATGAAAATTCATACCCAGAGTGATGACTCTGAAGCAAGTTAGTCCTCAGTCATCAAAGACAGATTTCATGC